>CAJNRD030001122.1:360865-415370 GCA_905319865.3 Cotesia congregata
AAAAAAAAAAAAATTAAGGAAACCTAATAAATCCAATTTTGAGCGCTTAAGGTATTACCCTCGCGACATATAGTGCGAGTAAATTTGGGTATAGTTTAGGATATTTTTGTCTTTCTCACTTGCTATTCCTTACTCACTTTTACTCATGGTTATTTTTGAATAATACGGTTATTTTTTAATAATATTTAAAAATCTTGATGGTAAAAATCAATGAAATTTGAAAAAAAACAAATAATAGCTGTTTTTTAATAGTGTACTTTAGTTTTTTATGAAAATCTTAAAAAAAGTTTCTTAGTTATAATAAAATATACGAGTAAAATTTTCGGTATCCCGTATATCACAGTGCATAACCTCCTCTAAAAATTCGAACTTTGAAATTAAATATCTCTGAAACTAGATGGTCAAAAAATTTCAATTTGCGTCAATCGATGCAGAATTATATGAATATTAATCTGTCAAAATTTAAAAAAATTCCTAAAAAAACGCCTCTGGCGAGGGTACTACCTTAATTTGACTTAATATGTTTAATTTTAAAATTATTAAATTATTGCCAATTCAATATTATTTATTTGTTTATTATAAATTAATTTAAAGAAATTATTCTTTAGTTATTATTATTGAAAATATTAAATTAGGAAAATAAATCAAGATTTTTAAAATTAAGAAAAAATCAATTTTTTTTTTTTTTGATCAAGATTATCAAGAACTTTTCTTTATAAGTACCAGCAATTAACTTTTTATAACTTGCCCTCATTCTTTTCAAGTCAACCTCAATTTTTCTTGCTGCTATTAACTTTTTCGAGTATCTTCTTTTTACTGCGAACTTAACGCTAGGTACTATAACTATATCTACTCAACAGGAATTTTTCCTTAAATGTATAAATCAGCTATTAATAAAATTTCTAGACTAAAAAGTTATGTAGCATAAAAGAGCGTGAGTGCAAAGAGCAGAAGGTAGAAGCCAGTGTCGGGGTATAGGGCTCCGACCCGACTGACCCCACCGTCGAGCCCTACTTCCACCCTTAGTACACACCATACACCACACACCGAGACTCACCTCCTCCGAAGATAAATTTATTATACTATACTGTACACTGTACTGTACACTATACACTAAACCTACAAGGGTGTAAGCGAAACAGTGACAAAGGCGGTAGTACGCCAGCCCATTTTTCGCGCCCCACTTGACTCACCTACCCCATTGGCTGCTTCTTTGACCTCGACATATCAACCCTCACATTCGTACTATACTAAATCTCTCTTTCTACCTTACACTATCAATAAATCGTAAAAATAATAATAATGATTTGGCAAAGTCAAAAATATTAAATGTTTGGAGCACAAATTTCAAAGAATTTGATCATATGAATTAAGTATTAAAAAAATTCTTAAATCAATTGAAATTTATATTACTACAATTGTAATTGAAGCAAGAATAAGTTAGTTTTTTTAATTTTCCACTCTGAAAAAAAAATTAACTTATTTGAAAGGAATAATTTTGATCCAAAAACAAAATTTTGAAGAATTTCAATTTCTTTTAAATAAAATAAAAAAAATCCTTGAATAGGAAAAATAAATTTGTAGTTCAAAAATCTTTTTGCTCTCTTCAAGATGTTCAAATCCTTTAGAATTAACTGTTTAATTAATAAAATTTACTTTTTTATTGACTGCCAAATTTTACAAAAAAATTACAAATCTGATAAATTAATTTTGAAACATTAAAAAAAACTTTTTTTGGACAAAATTAAATTCTATTGTATATGAGGTAATTTCTGTTCATTTAAAAAAAAATTAACTCGATTAATTAGAGAAATTTTAAACCGAAAAACATCAATTCATTAATTTTGAATCAAGTAAAAAAATCTTTAAGCTAAAAAAAAAATTTTATTCAATTTATTATTTTTTTTTTTATTAAAAAAAATGAAGTTTCTTTAAAATAATTTTTTTATTTCTCCAACTCTTTATTTTAATCATTTTAATTTTTTCAATATTTAAACCAAAATAACTCTCCAATTATTCTGTCGGAACTTTTAATACAAAAAAAAAATCAACCCAAAGAATTATTAAATATCTTCTAACAGATCATAGAATTCAGATTAAAATAAACCGAATAAAAAAAAAAAAAAAAAAAAAAAAAAAAAAAAAAAAAAAAAAAAAAAAAAAGATTTTTATCGACGTTTTGAGTATTTTTCTTGGGGTCGCGCGTGCGCCCGATAAAGACAGAAAGTATAAAATTCTGGATTGGGGAATACCGTGGAACAGAGGACTACTATCCACAATACATATTGGAGACTAGACCGCGGTCGCGATTGAGTGAAAGGACATAACAAGTATAAGTAATATTAAGTATGCAGGGAGATATATTGAAAAGTGCCGGTGGTAGAGCAGGACCGGGTCGACTGGCGTGCTCACCAATAGTGGGAGCGAGAGCCCCCGTGAGGTCGAAAGGAGTATAAGTATAAGTACTACACCAAGTGGGTACTTTGGTGGCACGAGCACGGATAATGCTCGGCGCAAGTAAAGGGGAAAGGTGGGCCGAGGACCGCGAGCCAATGAGAGGAACACCGGGGCGCGCCCTGTACTCGACCCCACCCTCGGTCGCCATGGCAACCCAGGCAACCACGAGAGACTGAGCCGCTTGAGGTCGAGCCGTACGGCTGTGGTGGGGGGGGCACCCGGGTCGGTGTCAGGGGTCGCCTCAGTCGGCAGTCGGTCTCTGGTCGGCCTCAAGAATAGTCGCGGCCCGGTGTCAGAGGATCGTACCCTCTTTTATACATAGATATACTCATTATACATACATATATATTTATATGTCCCACTTATATATCTATATCGCATCAATATATAAATATATATGTATATATATCTTCCGCGACAATCTTCAAGAGGGAATAAGGTTGCCCGCGGGTCATTTCAAATTTTAACTCAAAACATTTTTAATTGTTACCGTAAACATTAAACACTAATTAAGGGATTGGGGTGCAATGTCACGGGCAGTAAACACATTTTTTCGTTTATTCTGTCGATTAATGTTAATTTTAATTGTTAATGTGAAGTGAAGTGGTTAATTATAAAACATCAATAATAATAGTTGTGTGTGTTGTGTCTGTCTTTGCTGACTTTTACACTCGGACTAGGGTTGTTTTGGGTTTACTCCCTTGGGCTGTCACTGTCTCTGTGTTGGACTTTTTTAATTCTTAAATTGTTCTACTTGTCGGGCAGTACTTGGCTGTTTCTACTCGACACTTCCACTTACTTGTCTCTTATTTTTGGCTTTTAGTATTTGGGAAAAGGTGGATTAAGCTTTTCAGAATTTGGAATTTTTATTTGGAGCATGTCCGATTTATCCTGGACTTACTACTGGATTTAAGGAGATCCTAGTGAAATTATAAATTAAAAATTTAAAGGCTTTTTAGTTTGAAAGTTTCTTAAATTTTTTATTTTAAAAATTATCGTTGAAATGTTTTGAGTTTTAAAAGTGACAAATGTTTGGTTAAAATTTGAACTTTTGAACAGTATAAATATAAATAATGTCTACAATAAATAAATAAATAAATAAATAAATAAATAAATATGGTAATTTTTTAAGTTTAAATATAAAAAAAATACACACTGAGTTCTTGTATCAAATTTTTTTGGCGTTCGACTCCTGAATTTAAATAAAATAAAATTAAAGTGATTGAAAAAAATTAAATTACTTTTCCTTAAACAATCGCAGGATAAAAAAAATTAATTTTTATTAAAAGACTGTGAATAAAATTAATTAAAAAAAAGAGTGAAGTTTGTGGGTGAAAAATTTGGAAAATTCAGGAGAAATTCAGAAAAGACTGTTGTTGATTATAAAAAAGGCACGTGGTGGAAAAACCACTCAGTTTAAACAGAAGTGATAGACAAGGAAGTCAGGGTGGTTCGTGGGGGGTCAGGAGGCGCGGACGCCCTGGCGACTGCCGGGGTGGTGTATCCGCCCGCGACGGCGAGCCTGTTTCCTGGTCGCGTGCCAGCGGGACATCATCACCCCGAGCTCACCGGCACGTTGGAGCTGGGGTTCCCGCCCCGCGGCACCACCGCCTCGATGGCGCTGGTGGCCCCGCCACCCTCGTGGAGCTCGCGGGACCCCGGGGTCACGGGACTCACCGGAAATAACTCGGGGCAGCCTCTCCAGGTATGCCCGCCGCCGATGCCCCCGACGCACTTGACGCCCTCCGCCACCCCCGAAGACATCACCTGTCTGGTCCCCGTGGGGAACGTTCTCTCCTCCAGGGACCCTTTGCCCCCCAGCACCACTCCCGGGAGCCAGGCCAACAGTTCTCAGTCCGGAAGCTCCCAGACTGATAAATCTCCAAATATTGAGTGCGTTGTCTGCGGGGACAAGAGCAGCGGCAAACATTACGGGCAGTTCACTTGTGAAGGTAAGAATTTTTTACTTGAGTCATTTTTTTTAGAAAATTTACCGAGCTTTGGGCACAGAAAATTTTTTTAAGCCAAAATAACTTCGTCGGTCTTCCTTATAATTTTCTTGGTTCAAGAAATTTTTTTTCTGTGTATTAAACAAATATTACTTAGTATTTAAAATTATTTGTTTATATTTAATAAATCTGATATTCATTTATTGAATATTAATAAATCTTTTTAAATACTAAAAAATATTTTTTTAAGGATCGACTAAAAAGTGGTATCTAATAAATTATTTCTTAAATATTAAAAAATATTTTTAACTATAATCAAATCCTTTTATAGAAAATTCTTCAACTAATAAATTTTCCTTGATTTAACGAAATTTTACTTGATTCAAGAATTTTTCTCTCGAATCAAGGTAATTTTTTTTAGTGTGAAAAAAATTCGGAAAATTTTATCTTGTTCTGAAAAAATGTCGGTTGGAATTTTTTTGTCATAACTGTAGAATATTCTATCAAGACCGCAAGACAGATTTTGCTCGAACATGTATACTGCACGCGATTAACATTCTAAGATGACTAAAACTAAAAGAAATATATATTTGCATGCGTACTGACATATGTAAGAGTCTTTTATCAAAGCAAAAATAAAATAATATAAAGAGAGTTTATCATTAATAACGCAGTGGGATGTGTTCCCTGGGATGCTTACACGTCCGTTAGGAAGCTAATAACGATGTAACGGCCCGGGAAACGAAGCGCGAAGGGATCAAGACCAAAGTAACTATAAACGGACGCCCACCTATTATCTCTTGCATTATATTATACTGAATACTGATGGCAAGTGGCTTCCAATCACGGAATAGAATGATATTAAATTTTCATTTGAATCATGCACCGTGTCTTTTAGAAAAATGTCACTTTAGTTAGCGAATTTTCTTAGTTAATGTTTTTTTTTTTTTTTTTTTTTTTTTTTTCTTTACTATAGTAGATTAGGCATGAAAAGTATATTATTTATAAGACGAGGGTTTATTGGTGTAACGAAGAATAATTGTCGTATCGTCGGCAAGAAGGTATTGAATTATAGTAGACTTTGACGACGGACGATAGCTACGATTTATTGAAATCTCCTCGAGCTAAGTGCGTTAAATTGAAAGTTATTGCCTAGTTATTTATTTTTCTTCATTTTAATTTAACAATACTCAAATATTATAAAAAAAAAAAAAACAGTCTCAAGTCTTAATAAAATAATTTAATTGATAATTAATAATCTTAAATGATTAATAAAAAATGTGATAAACATTTTTCTTGATATAAAATGTTTTCAAATAATTAAAATAAAATTTTTTAATGAAAATAATTAAATATTTAACTCGAATTACTTAAAAAATATCTTTAATAATTTTTTTTACTCCAATATTCTACTCTCAATTACAAATCAATATTTTTCTTAGTTTTATTACAATTTTTCTTTAAAAATAATAATACATATCACCGTCCAAAAATCATTTCCTTAAAATTACTAATTTAAAATATTAAATATTATTAATTTATTACTCCAAGAATTATTTTCAGCTTTAAAAATGATTGAGAAAATTAAGTAATATAAATTAATAAGACCATTGATATTTACTGGTTTTAATTCTTGAAATAGAACGTACTAGATTACTAATTGTAAATAAACTAAACGATATATTTTTCCACATAAATATTGATAGCGCATATCTATAATGACGGAAAAAAATAAGAGCTTGTATTATTAATGCATATAATAATAATAATAAGAATAATAATATTGAGTATAAATATTAAAAGCAAGTGTCAGTCTTTTATAAATATATGAGAAATATCATATCATTTTATAACTGTACATATTAATAATAATTATGATGATGATGATGAAGATCAAAACACATCGTGAAGCAAGAATATGACGGACTCTCACTAATTTTTGACGAGTCATTATGACCACTGTAATAATAATAATAATAATAATAATAATCAACTTGTCATCGTGATCTGCGTGGAATGATCGAAAAATAATAGTACCGATATTTCCGAAGAGCTAAGTGCTCTTGTATCTTGTATCGCTGATTGTTTTCTCTATTGATGATTGATCATAATCATCATCATACATTTAATGATCATGACAATAACTCTGTCGCATCTCGCATCTGTTAATTTAGGTGTATTTACCAGCCCAACAATCTGGGGCATCCTCGATCCTCAGTCGCGGTTAATCAAGTCACAAGCTTGATAAATTGACAATAATTCCCAGTCGTTTGACATCGGTTGACATCAAAATCAATCTGTCAATGTACATTAGAGTCATCGCCAACAATCATCTCGATTATTGCTTGATAGTCAATCATATGCAGTTACTATGCAGCTCATATTTTTTTTTTATACTAAATATAACACTGGATACTGAGAAATAAGACGTCCCATCATGGTGCCTCTATCTTTAATGCTCTTCTTTTATACTTATGCAGTCAATGAATAATCATTTGATTTATCGTAACGAGTGACAACCTCGTGAACATCGTCGTTCATTGCTTTACTTAATTTTAATTTAAATTTTTGTTAAGATGCGTTGAGAACCCGCATATAAGTTAATGTTTATTTAATATCGTTGACGTTTTTTTGAAAATTTTGATTGATTGGTTTTTCTCTAAATAGGAGAAAGAAATTTTATTAATATTTAAAGCTACAAGCTAAAAAAATTTTTTTTAATTATTTATAATGAAAGTTAATTAAATATTTATTTAGTAAATAAAATTTTATGTTAGTTAAATTAGAATTTTTTGGCATTATTAAAACTTATTTTTTATAAAGTGTAATTAAATGAATTCAATAATTCATAAAAAAAAATAGAAGAAAAAATCATTTGATTTTTAAATTACAAAAAAATTAGAGTTTAAAATAATAAGACTTTTTTTTTAAATTGATTTTTATAATTGATAAAAATTTCAACTTTTTTTTTATTAAACACAAAATATTTTAAAACAATATAAGCTAAAAGACCCAGTTATTGACACTTGCAATTTTAGTCTTATGAAAAAAAATTAAATGTTCACAAAAAACCAATTATCTTAAAATTTATAATTTAAAAATAATATTTATTAATTTGTTAGGGTCGATTTGTTTTATTTAATTAAAATAAAATTGCAAGTGTCAATAACTAGGCCAGTGTCAATAACTGGGTCTTTTACCTTATAAATAATTAAAAAATTAAATTAAAAAATCTTTTATATAATATTTTTATTCAACAATAATTAATTTTAAAAAATTTTAATTTTTAATTTTTTATTTTAAAATTATTATTATCATTAATTTATGGTGTGTATGTAACACTATGCGCTGTTATGCATAATATATAATACTTGAATGTACATAATATGTAGAGACTGGTTAGAGAATAGGTAAAAATGACCAACGGTTATAGAGTAATGCATAGTTAAAATTTCTGGAGGTACGTCCATCAGCATCAGCCGGCGTAAACTAAAGAGGATAACGCTATAACATAATATAACTTGCGAAAATATAATGATTAATGAGCTGTTGGGTGAGGGTCACTCGGGGTCTCACGCGTTTGATGCGGGGCCCGATTCCAGAACCGGCCGGGTAGAGGTTTGCCTGTGGGCCCCCATTATGAAGCCAATTTCGATGGGAAATATTTCGATGGCCCGTCTTGGAAAACTGGTCTTACGTATTTATTATTATTAAATTTTATTCGGAATTTGCTAAAAGTGATACAACGAGTTCGGGAGGTTTTTAAAAAGACACTTGCACCCTTTTAAATCCCGTTTATCGCTTCCGTCTTTATTGATATGTATAGAATAGACGGGATAGGTTGTCCAGCTGGTCACCGGGTGTAAGTAGTGGGTACGCTGTGAAATAAATCCCAGAGTTGCCAATCGTGGCGCTCGATCTGAAAAGTTACGAGCTCGTATTTTCTCAAAGACGTGTACTCTTATATCTGCAGCACATACATTAGTACGGCCTTAGCTTTAAGGTTTAAGCTTGAGGTTAGGTTAGTATATAAGTATATAAGTAAGAGCACATTAATCTGGCGATTACAAGAAGCCCAGCACCACCCATTTCACGTAGTCATGCTGCGTACATGCTTCGTATGTCGCTTTTAGGGATAAGGTTTAACTAATGGCTCGTGTGTGCTGTGGATTTCTAATTTCTAATTCTATGAATTGTCATCGAGACCTTTCTCTTAAACCCATATGCTCTTTTAACCTATTAATTATCTTGAAATATTGCCCCGCTTTTTTTAATTATTTTTAAGAACAGAGAAGAAACAAGAATCTTATGAATTTTTTTTTTTTTTATTTTATTTTATTTTACAAATTAATTTTTTAATACAATTGTAAAAAACAAACATAAAAAATTAATTAAAATAATTTTTTGAATTCTTTAATCATTTTTATAAAATTGATACTTATTTAATAAATAAAAATAATTTTACTACGTAACAAAAGAAATTGATGAAATAATAACACCGCAAAGCAATTATAGAAACAATCAAATAATTATTTTTATTAGTTTTATTACTTATTTTGTAGCATTAAAATTCATTCCAATTGTAAAATTAAACATGATTAATGGAAAAATTTTATTTCATAAAAATTAAATCATTGAAAAAAAATAAAAGTTGATTGATATAATTTTATTAACTCCAGAGTAAAATTTTCCCAGGCCGAAAAAATATTTCACAACAAAAATAAAATATAAAATTATAATTAGATCAGATAAATCACTGGAGACTAAATAAACAAACGTTTAAAAAACAACAAATAAATTATGCAACATTAAATAAAAGTATATTGTACAATACAATGAAGATAAAACTAAAAAATAATAAAAGCGATGTACATATAAATATAAATGTTTAAATGTGTATATATATATATGCACAAGTCACGCATTCTCGATGGTACAAACCGATAAAAGGATTTGAAAATTGATGATAGTTGATGTTACCAGCATCCAAATATTATCTCTTCCGTCTACATGCCGTGAATTCTTTGGGATCTCTGAAGAAATATAAATAAAACTAGCGATAGCATAAACATTATTGTAATAATTTTTGATGCATCATTCCATTGATACATTGATCTATCCCTACAACCAGCTTCCAGCTCCCATACAACTCAATGTCACGCATAACACACATTATATTACACGTGGTAATCTATACTCTTAATCACCTGGGCTCTATTTATCTGCTGCTATCATGTAACACTTTTATTTTAACTTTTACATTTTCATTCATCCATTCGCTTGATTTATTAGTCTATCCTTAACTTTTATCTTTTATCTCGGATTTTTTATTCACCATTATAATTACTATATAAATACACGGCTTTTATATAATTAACATTTGTTTACGATTATCACTGGCCATATTTACTTATATATATATGTATATACATATGTGTCACAATAAAACTCTAACAACAACTTCATTCCGATTGACTAATAGACCGTGACAATTCGCTTGCTATATACCTAAGTATACCGTGAGAAAATACACATCCTTATTAAAAAATTTTATTAATAAATTTATTTATTGTCTCTATAGGTAAAAAATTTTTTTAATATCAATTTCAAGGGCTTTTATTTGGAGTTTTTGTATGATGCGAGTTGTAAAATTATTTTAGTTCTTTCTCTTAAGTAAATCTTTTAATAAGACTATCCTATTTTTTTCTTAAATATATAAAAATACAGTGCATAAATTTTTTTTAAATTATAGAGCTTTAATTTAGACCAAAAACTGATAAAGGATATTTTATTAATAGTTTAAATGTTTTATAAAATTTTTCTTTAATGTTTTTATCTCCCGGATAAAAGAATTTGTTATTGAATTTTTATAAATCAATTTTTTTTTCCAATTTTCCTTAATAAGCTAATCTGCAAATAAAGGAATTTTTATAAAATTTCCTTTAATATTTTAATTTGCAAATGAAAAAATTTAATTTTAAACAAATTATTTAGTTAAAGAAACATTTTATTTAAATTTTATAATTCTTACATATACATAATAGAATAAAAATTCCTGTTTAAACATCAGACTTATATACACACATGTACTGTTTTTTTAGCTGATTTATAAAACAAGACAAAGAAAAGTAATACAAGTAAAACAGAATAAGAAGTAGCATAAAAAAGTAGTCAAGATCGTTGTCAAGTTCTTGGTAAATATAACACACTTTTGGATTGTACTTTTATGTTAGTGTTGTGTGTATACTTAACTGTTGAATAAAAAGGAATGTACTGAAGCGCGCATGCCAACGCCACTCGAGTAGTACCTTTACTTACATTACATTAGGATCCTTCTTATTCACATATGTAATACCCATATACAAATGTAGTATACTCATCAGACGTATTATACCTACTCTTATACAATATATAAGATATAAGGCTATAACATTCATAGTAAACTCAAGAATGTTCGTGATAGCAGCTCGATTATAGTAATTAGCCAGCACGTCGGTAAACCAGTGTTTAAGACGGGATATTGTTTGTCGCTTAGGATCATACGTGACTCGAGATAGCTTACCAACAAGTAAAGACGCACCAGGTGTATTAAACTATGAGCTGCATTGTGGTAGTATTACAATTACAAATATTTTTTATTGTTAAAGTAAAAAATTTTTTAATTTTTATCAACAGGCCCATATAAAAAAATTTAATATGGCTATATATTATTTTTGTATATAAAATTTGGCCATAGAAAATTATAAATAATTATTAACATTAAATTATTAATAAAGTATAATTCTTAAATATCACCAACAAAATTTTAGATTCAAGGATTTTCCCGATGAAAAATGTCAAAAGAAAGAATACTCCAATCCTTTGAGTTGTAATATGGATTACGATAAAGTAATTAAACTTGACTATGACTGTTTGGTTGTGTTGATAAAGAAGCTAAAGTGGAATATTAGAAAGAAGCCAATGAGCTCCCTACGACAAATGTTAAACTTTTTTTCTGCATCTGTCTGTAGTGAAAGATTTCCTTACAATTCTTGCACGAATAGCTGACGAGGGTCCGCCACCCCACGACACACCACGACCGCTAAATACATAACATCCGCAATATGTATGGATGTATATACATATATCCACAACAGTAATTCTTTCTCTTCCTCATTCTCGGGTCTCGGGTGCCCGAGTAAACGGAAAAGATGAAGCCAGACATCCCGCAGACCCTGTACTAATCGCCCTAATGAGATCATATTATATTATTCCGTTCTGGATAATCTTTATTAATCTCATTTCCAACTTGTTCGTGTACAGTGTTGTGTCCATTCTTATGTTCTTTGCGTTGGTTATTTGCTTGCTTTTTTCTATTAACTTTTATTGACTGTTATAAAAGAGGCAGACATAAACAAACAATCAAAAAATTTTTAATTGTTATCTTTCCCACCAATAGTCAATTTATGATGATAAATATTTGCATTTGAAAATGGTCTATCTCTAGATACATAGTTAAGAAATGACCCTGTATCTTGTAAACTATTGACATTTTTAAAGATATAAGCTCATCTTGATCTTACACTCATCAAGACCTTTCATTTAAGTACCCACATTAATTTTTCATATATTATATATATATATATATGTATATATGTATATATGAAAAATATATCAAAAATGCATGTGGGTACGCAAATAAAAGCTCTTGATGAGTATATAACATCGGGATGAGCTTATATCTTTAAAAACGTCAATAGTTAACAAAGTACATTGCAATTTAACAAAAGTCACATTAGTGACTGCAAGTTTGCTAGTTCACATTAAATTTGTAATCTTAAAATATCACATAAATAATTTTCTGACATATCCTGACATAAAAATGATTTAAGTTAACATATATATAAGGTCTTTTAAGGTAAATTTCCATATCGGAAAATTTTTCACGGAATTTCACAATAATTACAATGAGCAATTACCTGTAACCCAATAATTGACAGCAATTAAATAATGCATAACGTATAAAAAGAATTTAGTTCAAAGGAAGTCGAGTAGCATAAATTAAATAAAAAAAAATAATTCATCTTTGGACAATTAAACATTAATCGGTACCAGGTAATCTATTATCTACGACGAGGAATCTACAATATCTAAAATTAATTCTCTATCTTCTATCCCTATAACTCATACATAGAACATACAATATATAGAATGGAGTTGGTCTTGGCACTTAGTACTTAGGTATCCTTAATGTAAAGTATTAGCAACAATGAGGAGAGAAGATGATCGTAATACTTACGCGGCAGGCGTAGAATTACTTGCTTGCCGCCCGAAGCGAGAAGGCTTCTTCACCGTTGCACCGCCTTAAGCGCATCCTCTGTGACCAATTATCCTGCTAACGAAGCCTCTTTGCTATATACATTTCATTCTGCATGTACATGTACACTTCAGAGATGTATGTTCAGACTTTGCTGTGTATAATACAAGTATGAAACGCTAATTAATTATAACAATGTCATTAATTTTACGCGGCCGAGTCGAAAGACTGACCGCAGAGCATGCAGTTTGCGGGCGCTCAGCCTCGCTTCCTCTCTGTTCTGTGCAATATCTACTCTTCTATAAATATTTTTATACATATATATATGAATGTGTGTGTGAATATTTGCAAAATTACTGATGGTCTAATGCCGCGGAAGACTTACGCACACGCACTTCCAGGGTCTTCGTGGTCATAATCTGTTGAACTGGACTCTGTTATTAGAACGCATGCTGAGCTAAGAAAAGTTATTTTATTTATTTAATATATTATTCATATTAAGTTAAGTAGAGTCTACAGTTGACTAGACTTAAATTCTATACAGAGCAGTTCTCATTTTTGCTGTAATGCTGTGTGGTGTAGTCGTGAAATTGGTAACGCGAGTCACGTAAAAGGTGGAAGGACCTTGCAGCTGAAGATAAAACGAGAATTGCTGGATTAAATTTATGCTTGGATGTAAGCCTCAACAGGCCACGTGGGATACCATCTTGTTTTGTCTTATCGTCGACAGATGTACTGCCGATTAGTCTACTCTTATTTCTTATTCTAAAACTTTATTTTTTTTATGCTATCATATACAATGTTTTATTTCTTTGTCTGCAAGAATGCTTTCTTTTCCTTTTTTTTTTTATTTATAAGGGTGCTTTTATGCTAATTTTCTCCTCGGTATCTTGATTTGGTTAATGGTTAATTATTTTACGGGGTTAATGCTTGGTTATTTTTATGTTTTCATTTATTATTTTGATAAAAAATATGGTTGAAAAATTATTCTATTAATTTCGTAGAATTTTCATGAAGTATAAAATCATAGAATAATTTTTGAAGATCTAAATTGTGTATCTCGGATTAAATTAAATTTTTTTGAACAATAAAAAAGTGATCTTGCTTCCAGAAAAATTTTATTTTAACCAAGACTGTTTTAATCTTTCTTTATAATTTTTTTTTGAATATTCAAATACATCAATATAAATTGATTAAATTTTTCTCATAATTTTTTAAGACAATAAATTAAAATTAAAAAATCTCAAATTTGTGAACTTTATATAATTTTACTTACAAAAAAAAATTTTTGGGGTTTTTTCACACTTTAATTTTGAAGCTTTTTAATTAATTTTCAATTTTTTAATTTAAAAATTCTTCAAGTCATTTTTATAAGTACAAAACTAAATTAAATTTTAGTAATAAAAAATCTTATTTTACAACTAAGAAAAAAATCATTCCCCGTATAATTGAATCGAATAAACTTCACAGTATAGTATTACCAATAAAATAAACGACATTCATTTAATTACAAGCGTAAAAAAAATATAAAAAGAGTTTCCATTTAATTGTATCAATAAAAACAAAATAATTACTTTAAGTTTTGATAGTAAAGTAAAATATCCACAGCACAGTAGTATACAAGGATATAAATTTGTGATAGAGCCAGCTGTGGCTCGCGGGTCATTTCCACGGCGTGGGATTGAATTACGTGCGTGTAACAAGCCGCCGCCAGTTTGTCGGGGTTGCGATTATTCTTAGGGCAGTCCTGCCACTCTGGCTTTCTTACACAAGCCTTCTTCCTTCTTTACTTACTTCATCCTCATCGATTCTTGATGCTCCCTTACCTTTAATATTTACCTTTACCTCAACTTCTACTTTACTTCTCTGCGCTATTACTATACACATACTCTTTCAGACTCTTCTTCCATTCCACAACTCGCATGTGCATTTCTACTCATATTTATATTCTTCTATGTACTATATGTATTATATGTATTATGTGTATATACTATATACACAGCAATCCGCGCACAATCATTTTCTCCTGTGCGTGCGCCGCTGGTTGAATTCCTCCTGCGTGCATGCATCCTTCATATCATATCCATATGCATGGACGTATATATACGTACATATATTTATATATACCAAGAACCATCTAAGAACTTGATATTAAAGAAAACCACCAAGTATTTCGTTACGCCAAGATTACTATTTAAACAAATTTTACCTTCTGTATTTTTTACATTCTTGTAAATTAAATCGTACCATGCCACATATTAAGTCAATTTTTCTACTCATTAGAATAAAAATTTTATTATAAAATAGAATTTTTATTTCAAAAAAATATCAAATTTTAGTATTTAATAATAGCGGCAAAAATTCGTTAAAAATAAATTTTATTAAATGTTTAAAATTATAATTTTGAGTTAAATATTAAAAATAATAAAAAATATTTTTTGTAAAAGATTAAATATCATAAAAAAAGTCTCTGTTTTTTTTTATATCTGCAATATTTTATTCGGAATTTGGAAACAATAATTTAAAAAAAAATTAGAGATTAATGAATGGTCAAAAATAAGTAATTTATATTTTTTTAATGCAAATGGTATAATAATAATAATGATAATAATAATAATAATAATAATAATAATAATAATAATAATAATAATAATAATAATAATAATATTAATACTGATGTTTGCATTAATGATTAAATGATAGATAAAAACCAGACTAATGTTTTAATAATTTATGTTTCAGGATGTAAAAGTTTTTTCAAAAGAAGTGTACGAAGGAATTTAACGTACTCGTGTCGAGGAAATCGTAATTGTCCAATAGATCAACATCACCGTAATCAATGTCAATTTTGCCGGCTGAAGAAGTGCCTGAAGATGGGCATGCGCCGGGAAGGTATGCATTGTACTGGCCCTTTTCTATATTTATTTACATCAAATTAATTAATCAATTAATCAATCAGCCTGCTGCAACAATAAACGTTTCTCCTGTTCGAAAAACAGTTTGATAAACAAACACACGTTAATTAATTAATTAATTGATAGAAAGAAAAAAAGAAACACTCGATAAAAGAGGTCACGGGAGTCCTGTGCTTCCACCAGATTGTTAAAAATAAACAAGTAACTAAACAAGTAGAGTAAAAAAAATTTAATGACCATTCTGATCAAAGCACCTGCTTGGATGTCGTGACTCAAGGCCTCCCGTGACCTCGGGACCTTTCGGTGACTGACTTCTGTCGCCGCTTGCCTCCAATTTCTCACCAGTTGCACGTTGTTTAGAGAAATTAATAACAATATTTTAAATAATAAATAATTTACTTTAACTTATTGAATTTTAGATATTTTTTAACATTACTTTTAATTTAAGAAATAATTTTTTTTTATTCAGAACTGATAAAAAATATTCTTAAAAAAATTCTCTCGGTTCTTCCTAAATACTATCTCAAATCCCAAACACTTATACTACAACCAACAATTTACTTTTTTTATTTTACCTCGTTTCGTAACTCTAATTATACTAATTTTTACTTTAAAATAATTAACACAACACAGAAATTTCATTCTTACACTGCTGTATAATTAGTTAATAAAATAATTAGTTACTAATAAGATAAAAATTATTAACAATCATAATCACTCAGTAGAAATAAAATATTGCAATGATTCTTTCATCAGCTCTATTTGAAATTAGTCAGTACGTTTTTATTCGAAAATATATTTTATTAAATAACCTTGTGTCTCGTGAACTATTGACATTTTTAAAGATATAAGCTCATCCCGATGTTACACTCATCAAGACCTTTCATTTAAGTACCCACATCAATTTTTCATATATTTATACATATTATATATATATATGTATATATGAAAAATATATGAAAAATTGATGTGGGTACTCAAATGAAAGCTCTTGACGAGTGTAACCTCAGGATGAGCTTATATATTTTAAAAATTCAATAATTAAAAAAAGACCTTGTATCTTGTGAAATATTGACATTTTTTAAGATATAAGCTCATTCCGATGTTACACTCATCAAGACCTTTCATTTGAATACCCACATCAATTTTTCATATATTTTATATATTTATTATATATTACATATATGTATATATGAAAAATATAACAAAAATACATGTGGGTACTCAAATAAAAGCTCTTGATGAGTGTAACATTGAGATGAGCTTATATATTTAACAATGTCCATATTTAAGAAAGTACAGTGCAATTTAACAAAAGTAATTATTCAATAAAGTAAAATTTTATTTAATTATAGTTGTCAAGATTGCTAGTACTTATTAATTAAATTGTAACTAAAAAATGATAAATCAAAAAAATAAAATTTTAATTAGCACATAGTCTTCCTAAAAAAAAATTAATAATAAATAATGTAAGTTTACTTAAATTACAAATAACATGTTAAAATACCAAAATTAATTAGCGTATGTAAATATTAAAAATAAAAGCAGTTTTGCGGGGCAAAGACTAGAATAATTGTTACTGTAATAATTACAATAAAAAAGTAATTAAATAAAAAAAGCAAGGCAAAGGTTAACAATGAAAAAGCCAAACTGTAACAACTGACACGTTACATGAAGACAGTGAGCACACGCTGATGGTGACTGGTGCGTGTAGTGTGTTTATAATATAATAGTAGTGGGTCCGCGGTGGTCATGCCGCTCGGTTTAAACGAAAACGACTCTTGGGTGAGATTATTATCGCGCAACGCGAGAGGAAGAATGCCGAGAAGCGGCCAGGGGAGATAGAAAGGATAGGAATGATAGTCAAGTGGAGCGAGCAAGTTCGACTATGCAGGCTTGAGAGCGAGTGAGACCCTCGATTATTATAACTTATTATAAGAAGTAAAAGATGAAAGACTCTATACAATATATGTATACTACATACTAGCTGGAGAAGAAAGAAGGAGTGAAAGAAAGAAAGAGGTAAATAAAATAGAGAGGGAGAGGCGTGAGAACGTATCCACGGGCTGTTCCGCGGCGCTGGGCCCCGCAATCCGCAATTAAATCTTTACCCAACTACTATTCTACCAGCATAAGACCCCATCAACACACGTTCGCTCTTTTATACATGTAAATACACATATACATGTACATACCTATGTATGTATATTAATATACCTTTCTTTTCCTTTTAAATTTTATATTATATACCAAGGATCGTGTAATTTTCACGTAAATTCTACCGCAGAGGGCCCAGTATCATTTTCGAGTTGTAATCTAAGTGTTGAAAAATTTTTAACTTAAAATAAAATTAGAGATTGTATTAAGAAATATTTATTTATTTATTTATTTATTTACATAAAGATCTAACAGTAATAGCCAATAACAGGGTCACTAGAAAATAATTTTAATGTCCTTTTACAAGATTATGCTACATATAAAAGAAAAGGTATAAACAATAATGTTTTAATGCACTTCGATTGTCTAATTAGCAATTTGTCTAACTCCTTATTTTTTAAAGGAAAAATATATTTGAATTAAGCAAAGCTCCATTTAGAACACAGACGTTACATTCATCAGGTATTTACTATAAAATATTGTTCCAAGTTATGATCATAATCATTTTTTTTAGATATGATAAAAAATTAAAGCTAAAATTTCGAGCGAAATTAAAGCTTAATTGATTGTTTATAAGATATTAAATATTATTGAATTGATTTATTAGGTCAAATTAAAATACAGAGAAAAATATACTTTTTTCTTGATACAAGAAATAATATTCTTGATAATTATCGAGAACATGTTTTCTTTGATTAATTAATTTGAATAATTCATTTCAACAAATTTTAAAGCCAAGCAATTCTTGACTACAATATTTTACTTTTTTTTAGTTCAGATAAAAATAAAATTAAAACTCTTAAGAAAAGAATTTTAGCAGTGAGAAAAAATTTTAAGGATAAAGGAGCTTTTCAATTTAATATATACTAGAAATTTGAATAACGCGCGTAAATTTTAACCAATAATGAATCGTGGCCCGTTTTTTTGCGAGTTTCGACCTTTGACTAACTTCAAGACTTTCATATATTTTAATTTAGAGGATAATAATAATATAATATAATTTAAATATTTAAATTTAAGCCTCTAAGCTTTCAAAATACAGAAAAAATTGTAATTTTTATATTTTATAGAAAACTAAGTCTAAAAAGCTCTTAATTACATGAAATAAACATTTTTTCCACCTCAACAATTTACAATCACGCGATACAGATCACTAATAATTAAAATAGTTATCATATTAAATAAAAGAAAAAAAAATCATGGAGCGATATTATTTCGCGTTTAGTGGGCGTGTAAGCGCAGACTCAGTTTTATCTCAATAAAGTTTGCGCGTGCGTGCGTACAATAAGGAATAGGTACATATGCTATACATATAAATAGTTATAAAAATAATAATAATAATAATAATAATAATAATAATAATAATAATAATAATAATAATAAGAGCCCTCGCGAATAAAGTCGAGATTCACGAACGACGAACGTATATATTATAGACATTGGTGAGGTCTTATAGAATCAAAAGCAGATGAGGATGAGAAAGAGCAAAATAAGGAGTAATATTAAGAGTAAAAAAGTAATAAAGAGTTGGAGGAAGGTGGAAGAGTTGGTAAAGGCACCAGCATTTACCTTTAGCTATACTCCGGTCTCGGCTTTTGCTCTTGCTGTTGGTCTTCTTCTTGGTCAGCCTTGTAGCCGGGATAAGAATGAGGATGAGGATAAGGATAAAGATAAAGATAAGGATGAGGATGAGGATGAGGATGAAGATGAGGGCGAGAGAAAAGCGCGGTCTTGTCGCTGCAAGAGTGGGGAGCAGTAAAGTCGGTGGTCCGAGGTCAGCGGGGTGCATGACCTTACCTGAGGGCCCCTTCCTTCCGTGCGGGCCCGGCCTCAGGGCATCAGACCAAAGTACTCTACTACTATACACATACATAATACAACCCTACGTATCCCTTCCCTGGATTGGTGCACCAGCACTGATACTCTCCAGCACTGATACATACCAGCAAGCACCGTCTACCTCTGCTCTACCTTGCAGCAGACAGGATGCGCCCGAGATTAGTCCACTGTGATATTGTCCCCCGCGCACTCTTATACTCTACTCTACTCTTTATTCTGCACCACACTCGACTTTTATTTACAACAACCCGCAACTTAAGTCTCCTGTTATTAACTAAATGATCTACCGTTTATCTAATTTTATTTATTTTTATTATTTATTTCACCCCTTTTTTAATAAATTCCTGTAAAAATTTTTTTTAACTTTTGGAATTTTGTATTTTTTTAACGACTTGGTAAGCTAGTAAGAAACGTATTGTATGGCTTATTTTTATAGAGAATTGAACGCTCTACCAAAAAGTTCCTCATTTTTTGATAAATATACTCCTTTAGAAGCTAATTCAAGTTAAAGTTGAGTTTACCAAAAATTATCAGGAATTTTTTCAATTAAAAAAAAAATCGGAATTATTAAAATTTTTTAAAAAAATTTAAGTGAATTTAATTTATATATTTTTAAATCGGTAACGCAAAAAAGTGACATCCTTTGAAAGTACTCTGAATGTCCTTGCGAAAAAATACTTTATACTACAGAAACGAATAATATAATAATAGTAATAACAACAATGATAATGGTAGTAATAATGGAAAGAAAAAATAAATGATGACACAAGTGCGCGACGCACGCGAGTCTAGAGAGAGATATATAATATAAAACATGAAAAAATGAAATAAAAGGAGGGCAGGACGGGACGATCCAAGGTATAGGTAGAGATCGAGGTATACGGTGTCGTATTGTAGGCACAAAAGGAAGACACAAAACGGCAGAGTATTACAGACATCAAAATAAAAGGGAGAAGGTACACATAAGAAGGGAACTAAATAACCCTAATTTCGTCCTGGACGACTCTCTCGCATCTTCCATTTGACGGGTCATTATCAACACACATAATATGTACTGTAAATGTATGCCATTTTTTGCTTTTTGGGTCATTTAATGTGTAATAATTACCGGCTGAAATCTCATGAGTCTTTAGAAATTTAATGATATATTAATTTTATGGAAAAAAATCGTGAAATGTGGGCTGTACTTGTGAGTCATAAATGTGTGTTTATACATAATACAAATTGTTTCGGTTGTTTTCAAATTGTAGATAAAAGGACGCTGGGAAATGTAAAAATAATTACTGGATGAAAAATAAATGGACACAATATAAAACTATTTGATCCAAGAAAAATATTCTCTTCAAAATTTTGATTTTTTCTTGAGATATTTCAAGAATTTCCAATAGTTGACTCACAATTTTGATGCAGTCCTTCAAAAATAATTTTTTTAGCCACTTTATACAGATTATTTACTGGAAAATGGTATAATGAAATCAAAATTACACAGCAAAAAATTATTTTTTCTTGGGTTTAGTAAATTTGACTTAATTCAAAAATTTTTCATCTTGATTCAAGACAATGCAATATTTATACGAATTGAACTCATAGTCGTTTGCGCTTATAGAAATATTTATACAGTAATTTGAAAATAAATTGGCCAAAAAAGGTACTTCTACCCTATATAATTTTGAAGAACTTTATCTTCTTAATTTAAGGAAAAAAATTTTTAAACTAAGAAATTTGTACTTGGTTTAAATAAATTTCACTTGATTCAAGAATTTTTTGTCTTGATTCTAGAGAATTAGCCTCTTTAAAATCATTTTCTTGGTTCAAGAATTTTTCTCTTAAAACAAGTTAATTTTTTTTCAATATACGGGTGTAAAATTGAAATTATAAAAGATACTTCTTCTGTAGGAAATTCCCTCTACCAAAAAGATTCTCATTAATTTTAAGTAGAAAAACTCTGAAATGAAGTAAAATTAACTTGAACCCACAATTTTTTTGTTAAATAATTTTATATTACTTATAAAACTATCTTCACTTCCTTAAACCCAAATTGCGATGAAAGATTACAACTTTACCCAAAATTTTCCAAAGCATCATTACCTTTAGATGCTCATTACACCTAACTGGTCTCCCCGGCATTAAAAGTCCACTTAGTAGCAAAACAATCGATGATAAAGAATATTATTCAAATAAACAATCTTAAATAAGTATAAATTTATTTAATGACCGTTAAATGCAAATTCCACCGTTAGAGATCGGATTAATCCTCGGTGAGCCAAAATGGTAGTACAATAATGCACGGTACGGGATTCGGTACACCATACACTGTACATAAATGTATATAGATCGACGAGGATGAGGGTGGAAATGAGGAAAGGGCTCGGCGGGTTTAGGGATTCAGGACTCAATACTACAAGGGTCTGAACAGGACTGGACAGCATTAGCCAGAGTCCCGAATGCGCGGGAATACAATATCGACGATCAAACTCGTCTCCTCCTTATTCTATTCATTTCATCTCATTCTACATTCTCTTGAGGCATATATGACCGAGCAGAGAACGAAGGAGAAAGTACCATGTAGCATGTATATAGATAACTACCGGATCCCAAAGAGAGAAGAGAGAAGAGAGTATCGAGATTACAGATGATATTGTGTAGCCCTCTCGGGTGGCTTTGGGATCGTGACTTTAATCAATTAGCGAGGTTTCTCGACTCCGGGAAATCGACGATTGGTAATCCCGAGAGAGTCCTGCCGAGGAGAAGCTATACCTGTATATACACCGTGAGGTTCTCGTCGTCGTCGTCGATGATCGTACCTACCGATATACACGCGCGTGGGCTCTTCTCTACTTTCAGCTTTACTTAACTTCTCTCTATATACCGCAGCATACACCCGAGTTTGAGATTTCCGTGAACGTACAACCGATAATTGCACACTTTCATCGAACAACGTTGAAATTACTGAAAAAATCATTTTTTATTTTTTTTTTTTTTCATGTCCTGAGGCATTTTATCTCGGTCGTTTGTGAACAAATAATAAACACGCGATGAAAGAATTTTTAGCAACGTTTAGTTATTTATTTATTGAAGATTTTTTACTTATGAACTGTTTATATTAGACGCAAAATGCATTTGGCTGTTATATAGAAGCAAAAGACATGTATTTAATATTTAAAACTGTGGTTAATAAATTTCAATGGATTAATACGAGTGTGTGATATTAATTTGCATATTATATGTATAAGATAATAATATTTAAGTATATTTTATGCGTATCATAAAAGCTGCTATACTGCATTCTACTGTACTCATTCCGAATAATTAAAGACACTAAAGTATTCATTTATTTAAAGGAGTTTCATTAACAAGACAGTTATTTTGTTGTAAGATTTTATTTATTGTTTTTCTTATTAATGCAGCGATTTTTTTAAAATTTTTATAAAAATTTTTGCGTCAATCATCGTGTAATAGAAAAATTAAAATTGGTTTGCTAATTAATTAAACTAAAAATCAATTTTAGGCGAGCTAATCAAATATTAAAAATAAATTACTTATATTTTAAAATTTAACTCTCTGACAAGGAGAAGATTTAGCGACCGTGCGCCACCTGTCGGGTGTTTTAAGAACTATTTGCTTTAAAAATTATACATGAGCATATCAAGCCTTAAATATCTGATATTTTTTCTATTTCAAACTGCAAAAAGCCTTTCGATAAGTAGGAACATATATTATAGAGTAATTTGGCTGTAAATATTAATTAATAGCTGCTTAATTTAGCGAAATTAAGGAAAAAGGTTACGGTTGTCTATGAAAATTAAAAATAATTTGTCCGTCTAACTGACTCATTAATCTAGCATTTAAATAAGTCAAGTTAAAGCGAATAAAGGGTAAAAACGGGTAAAATTGAATGGATAATTGTAATTATAATTATAATAATAAATAGGTACTCGTATTCAAAGTTATAGCTGATTAGATTTTATTAAAATAAAGAAATTTCACGAAAGTCAATTACGTAGTAAATTTATTGCATTAACTGAATATATTACTATTACTATTGATGTTTAATCGCCGGTATTGCTGCCGTGTTCTGTTGTCGTGGTCATGTATCAGAGCGAGGTAGAAATAGTTCTTATACAGAAGGTAAGGATAGACTTTACTTGAGCTGAGTTGAAATGAAGCATACATTTAAATATATATATATAATATATATAATACAGTCAGTCTGAGTAGAGTGAACTCACAGCTGGCCGCTTTACGACCAAACTTTCACATTCTGATTGCACGAGACTCAGTCTTACAGACTTTATATATCTTTCCTCATTCGGTCTTTATATCCTGAGATATATGTGTGTTTTTGCCTCTCTCTGGCAATGGGATTCGTGTACAATATCTATATATAAAGATATATCGGTGTACGATTTGTAGTTTTTTTTTAATACCAGTATAAGGGGGTAGAAGCGTATTTTGGTGACGGGACCTTGTGCCTCTGAATATGCATTTTATTCACACATTGTTGCCGCTTGTCATTATTTTACAGCACTGTGATGTGTAAATGTGAGTAGGAATGTCGTGCTCTTCAACCCCAAACGGTGACCCGAGAATGTTAATGACTACTTTGTATTTTAATGAACGAAAATGCGGACGATGTCGCGTCATCAATCATCAGATACGAGGAGGAATACACTATATATTGTGCTGATATGTCAACCAGGAATTTTCTAGATTTATTTAAATTAATACATGATCACTTATAGTCGTTCCAGAATTTTGTCGATTTTAAATTCCGAAAAATTATTTTATGGCACGCTTATTTTATATTTATTTATTGATCTATTAAATTATTTTATTGATGGAATTAAACTTCAGGTTGATTGAAATTTTTATTATTATTAACAAAAATTTTTTTTATTCTAATTATGCAAAAAAGTTTTCGGATTCAAGAGTGTTTTTTATTTGAAAAAATTTTTAATAGAATTTTAATAAAGAATATCTATTGTTGAATTTATAAAAAAATTTTTTTTAATAATATCAGACGTTATTTATAAATTGACTTTCAATTTTACATTAATCAAAATTATTGCCTTTGAATCAAAATAATTTTCT
Source organism: Cotesia congregata (assembly GCA_905319865.3). Taxonomy (NCBI): domain Eukaryota; kingdom Metazoa; phylum Arthropoda; class Insecta; order Hymenoptera; family Braconidae; genus Cotesia; species Cotesia congregata. Next base: position 385,570 of record CAJNRD030001122.1, read on the forward strand.
TGTCCAATGTATAAGCTGTAAGAATGTGTTAGAGTAAGATTTTTATTGTCAGATTTTTTTGTGTAAATTTTTATGAATGAAAACAAATCTCAAATGAAACTTATCCCGGAGATTCAATCCATCAACACAGATATGTTAATATGTAGTCCCATCGAGCAAGTATAGAGCCTACCGAATTTCACGGTCAAACGTCCGTATAATCACTTGCATCATAAGACTCCACTATAAGACTTCTTAACTTCTGCGGTCTCCACTCCAGCCGCAACTCATCTCAATAAATTTAATTCAGAGTCTAAGAGTCGTAATATAACTAAACGTCTGAGATCCGGAATGTCGCTCTGGAAAAGAGTTTGTTATCTAGACTCTCGACTAGTATGGACTTAAATATATACCTGAGTACTTCTTAACATCCTCATCGATCCCTATATACTCATTTGCCTGGATGTCCTCCTCTCCTCACTATTCACCCGTACACACGATACAGACAGCACCACGATAAACTCGTCGATCCTTCCTTTCTACAATCGTCCAACTAATATAAACCGTACGAACTGGTTCGCTACAGGTGACTTTACTACAATGTAACGGCTGTTTTGCATTCGAACCTCTTCTATCTTCACTTCTTATAGATAGATACGAACATCATTCTCATACTCGGTACATGGGAAGAAACCAAGATAGAAAATTACTTTGATTTAACGAGAAAGTTACTCTGGTAGAAAGTAACTGCAGGATGGTGACAATCTAACAGATTGCATTTAAAAATCAATAAAAAAAAATATAGACATCATAATAGCTAGAAAACAATTAAAATTAGTTGTTAAAATTTATTCTATAGATCTAAAAAATTTTTTACTTTAATTTCAGGTCAAAAAATTAATTTAATTTTACCAGCCTAGGGCCCCCATAACCTGTTGAAAATAATAATTTAATAAATAATAATTTAAAATAATTATTCTGCGAAAATAGTAGCTCTAATTTTAACATTACTGATTAAATATGATAATACAGTACCTATTGATGAAGAAAAAAAATCAATAGATAAAACTTCCGCCACTATTTCCAACATTGTGGCATGTAACGGTAATTTTTTATGGTGTACATGTAAATTTCCATATAACCATCACATTTAAACGATCCAACCAAGTAATTATAATTACAACCCCTGAATGTTGGATTAAATCACTCACATTCTCGATCCATCGGCAAACAAATAACTAAAAGCAAAGTTATTTAATACCAGGTTTAACTTAAACGTAGTGCATAGAACACATACAACATAGGTTCACTAGTCGTGTCAGTCGTATCAACGTAGCGATTTGAGAAAATAACAAAACTCGGGTATTAATAAGCTGTTGCGCGGTTGCCTCCTATCCACCTTATCCTTAATCATAATCATAAGTATAACAGCTACAAGCATGTAATGTCTAGTGGCTTCTTTTCTGGAGTTTAATGTTCAATGTTGAGTTACTTAAAGTTTAAAACTCTGATACTGACTTATTACAAACCGTGTGTGCTGAGGAGTATGTGTAATGCATATTATACATAATAGGAAGAGAAAGAGAGATTAAGTATTTTTACTGAAACTTTAAAAAAATTTACTGGAGTTTCTAGTAAAAATAAATTTAGATAACGGTATTATCCACCAACTATAAGGCGGCGCTGCAATCGTTTGACTTATCAGCTGTATAAAAAATTACACATACCAGTGATCAGTTGCTGAATTGCAGGTAGTTCTAACAAAGTCTATAAAACATCTAAAATATATTACAATTGTCCGAAAAAGTGTTGCTGTAATTAATAAATGATAAACCAGCGCTCTAGTCCCCGACAATTACAATTCAAGTCGATGATTTTCCCTATAAACTGTTCAAAAAATTTTTTTCCGTGTAAGTAAAGCTCTTATCCTCTTCTAGTTCTCCCGTAGTACCTCCGGGCCGAGTAGGTCCATGCTCCCTCTCCTCCTTGTTACATTACTGTAGCTACGGTACCGTCCAGCAACGGCTACAGGCCTCCCCCCCCCCTATCTTTTCCCTGGTTGTTGGTCCAGCTCGATACCAACTTCCACTCTCATCTGTATCTGAACGGGCATTGCGCGCCTTCGCCTCGAGCAGACACCGTGGGAATGTTAGGCGGACCCAAAGCCGGGCCCTCTACTCTCTTCTGGACGCGTGTAACCTTGTAACCTCCTCCGACCTCTCCCCCGATTCGATCCTCTTCTTCTTCTTCTTCTTCTTCTTCTTCTTCTTCTTCTTCGTCTTCTTCTTCTTCGAGATCTTGGCTGGGCTGCTTTTATCCTCTGGTTGAACTCGTCTGCATCTCGGACTCGGTGCACTGGTATCTGGTAAATGTCGGCAGGAGGAACCTTCGTCAAATTCTCGAGGATGATGACGATGATGATGATGATAATGATGATAATGATGATGATGATGATGAGCGTCCGGATTGAGCTACGGTGTGTTGGTAGTGTAGAATGTACCATTAGATTATGGATGTTGGGGAGTTGAATCTTGAGGATAAAATATACCCTGAGGTACTTCGCCCCTGTATGAGCTTGGCATCATGCTTCTTTTTTAACCTTTCCGGATAAATTATCGTAATGACTTGGAACGGAAGCACTGCCTCGGGCCAGCCAACCTTGTTTCGTGTCTTTTGTTGTTTGTTATTTATTATTCCTCGTTGTTATTGTTATTATTGTAAGCATACGTCACTTGAAGTTTGATATTTGTTTATTGATGGTCTATTAACGCGGAAGATTTATGAGGTTAAGACGTAAGTCGTAAAATTGCACTGTACTTTCTTAAATATTGACATTTTTAAAGATATAAGCTCATCCTGATGCTACACTCATCAAGAGCTTTCATTTGAGTACTTACATGCATTTTCATATATTTTTCATATATACATATATATAATATATATAAATATATGAAAAATTGATGTGGGTACTCAAATGAAAGGTCTTGATGAGTGTAACATCGGGGTGAGCTCATATCTTTAAAAATGTCAATAGTTCACAAGATACAAGATACAATTCAATAAAGAAATTTACTACTTCATTGTACTTATATACATGAGACTATAAAATTTGTTTTTTTAGTATACTATAGGGATTAAATAAAAAATAAATTGTATCGTAGGCAAATGATGATACTAAATACTTCAAAATTTAACAATAATGATTATAAATGAATTTTTGTTTAATTTATAAAAATTCAAGCCAATAAGCTTAGATGCGGGATACAAAGATTTATCCCAGCTTTCTGATTTAAAATTGTTTGTTATTTCGGTACCTCAGCAAATTGCTTGCACTTATAAACTATATATATACGTCTTGTAATTTCAGTGGTTCTTCGGTCTTCCGACAAAATGTTATATCTGGTAATTATTATACCAGTGACGAATTAATAGCTGTTATTTTACAGCATCAAAAGACTGGTTCTACGAATAGACGTATATAAAAGTTCCAACTCAAGTTAGATCATGTCCTAGAATACTGCCCAGGCCTATTCTAATTGTCAAGCGTCCTGTATCTTTTCCACTTCCTACTGTAATTCATTTCCGCTTTTAACTTTAGGTTTTATTATATCCTTTTCACCAATTTTAACTTTCTTAAAAATAAATTTACCTAAAAAAACGGCAATAATATTTTTTATTTTAATTAAAAAGTATCCAAATTATGTATATTGTGATCAAAAATTACTTAGCAAAATATATGAGAGAATTTTCTTCGTTTAAAATCATCAGATAAAAAGAAAAACCAAAATTTTATTCAATTAAAATGATGATTTATCACTTTTATCATGATCATAATCATAATAATGAAGATTGAATAGGTTTATTTACAAATAAATCTCCAATTACTATCACCGTTTGATTACATATCAGATTACATTTAAAAATTTTTTATTTACATAAAAATCAGATGTTCTGATCGGGAATCGTTAGATGATGAAGCTATAATGTCAATCAGGAAGATAATTTTTAACTTCAATCCTGTTGGATGCCAGTCAATATAATATATTATGAATTACAAGTAAGCTGGTGTAGGACCGCTCTTCCGTGGTGCAGTACACGACCACACGCACACTAAACAGGAACTTTTCTTCTATCCGTTCTTATACCAGCGAAGACATCAACAAGAAGAAGTATGACTCAGCCTCAATCTTCAATTTCAATTCCAACTAAACTGATACTTGTAATCTCCTCGTATCATACATTCCTACATTTCATACATATTTTATACCCATCTTGTATCACATGTTTTCTCTTTACCGCTTATAGGTATATAATACTTATACTTATACGTCACTCTTGTCCACTTGTTCGTTCCCCCGATTACGTCATATTCAAATACGAGGAGTATATATATTCGTACGCACATATAAATATAGTAACAAAAACACGAGTCGAGTGTGTAGACTGTAGAGAATTTGGACACGTATGGCTAGTCAAAACATTGCTCAAGGTCATCATGTATGACCAATAAAGTTAAACATACTTGGCATACACTAATAGAATTTTATCGTCGACTGGTCTGAAAAAATTGCGTTTAGTATTTTTATTAAAAAATTTTAATGAGTCAATAAAATGAATTTTTAGTTCAGTTTTTGCAATAATTTATATTTAAAAGATGATTAACTTTTTTAGATAGGACCTACTACTATTTTTTTAATTTTTAATTTAATCTCTGAATATTTAGAAACTGATTTATTATTTCTTTTAATAATCACTAAATAATTCATGAAGTTTTTTCGCGAGAGTTTAAATTATTGACAGTAAATGATGCGAAGTACTTTTTTAATTTTATTAAATTATTGACTTACTCTTTGAAAATTATTCAAATTAAAAATCGTAAATTTATTTTTTAAGCACCTCCCTAACAATAAATTTTAAATCAAATATTCTAATCTTTATTTAATTGTTTGAACTTTATTTTTAATCACACAAATGCTTTACAGTTTGCTAAAAAAAAATAATCAATGCAATTAAGAGTAAAATCTTGATATCTTGAAATGTATCAGAAGAAAATCAGGATCAATTAATAAAATAATAAATTAATTACCGATATTGAGCAATAAATTTCCAAATAAAAAAAAATAAATATCGCAAACACATTTATTGAATATTATCCGCGTATGAATGATCACCCGCGGCGATAACATCGTTTGAAATGGTAATTAATCGTTGGTGAAACCAGCAGTTGCGTTTATTAAGACAGAATTAATTAAGCATGCGTGTGACGTACGAGCACGTAAATACGAAAACTTGACTGTCTCGTCTCAACTTTCAGGTTATGTTCTGTATTACGTGTTATGTCGCGTGTGTCTAAAGGTTGCTTGCACTCAGTTGCACTGTACATTTCTCGCCACTGATCCGTGAAAAAATTTTCTGATTCTAATTTTTTTTTCATCTACAGCTATTAGGCTATATAAAAAAATAAAAAACAATTTTTATTATCTGTTTGTCAATCAATAGATCGTACTTGACAAAAATGAATTCTGTTGATAATTAATCTAAAAATTAATGTCAAATAAGCTCCTTAGCATAGTCAAAAAAAAAATTATTTTATTACTTATATTTAAAAATTAACTCTCTAGTAAGGAGACAATTTATCGACTGTGCGCCATCTATTGGAAAATTTTTATACTAACTTTATTATTGCCCTAATCAGGTCTAAATTCTTCTATAATTAATTTGAATCAGAATTAACTATTTTCATGTCTAATTAAAAATACAAATATCAAAAAAAAATTATAATAATTACCTTGAAAGTTTACAATATAACATCGTATGTTAAAATAAATAAAATAAATGATTTAAATTAATTACACTAACTTTGGTTAAAAAATTACGTATAGGCATATATAATCATTTTATAACAAAAAATTATATATGGATATATTAGAATATATTAGAGAATATTTTTAAGGGAAATCATGTGTGTCCAATTTATAGGATCAATTTACAATTATATCATGTATCATGTATCATGTATCATGTATCTCGTTCACGTTCTAACGCGATTTGTCGATTATCATTAACCCTTAATATAATAAATGTAATAAATATAATAAGACAAATTGATGGATATCTAAGCTGGTGAGTAATGGCGCTCGACACTCGTCGGTAAGATCAAACGCTACATAATCGATGGTAGAATAAATCCAAGTTACGGCTCTTTAATTAAAGACCAAGATTGAAGGTTAAGATTTTAATTGAAGATATAATTACTAAGCTGAGCAACAGGAAGATTAAATCCACCTACAATTTCCCTACGCCAGTGGCCTACATGTTCACCGGGTCATTGGGTTAAGATTGAGAGCGCACGACCTTTACTTAGCATGCCACCGGTTCTTATATTCTTAAGTCCTATCAAACTAAATAAAACCTCTACTCTCTACCGCTTTTGTATGTGTGTGTTTGTACATGGTATGGGTTTATCAAGTAGTGTAACCAAACCGTTTGATACTTTACTTGCATACATGCATACATATTACAACTTATAACGAGCGGTTGCAAATCATGGGAAGCTAAGAATGCCTAACGTATGCTGCAAAGACGTTGAGAGTTTTTCACAATGCATCATGTTGATAGTCATGCGATTTACTCCATCTTGGTTTATAGGATACGCTTGTTGAATTTATTTCGTTTTGTTAAAGGATATTTTTATTTGTAAGAGGAAAGTTATTGTTTGCCGGTTTCATTGTAAATCAATCATTGAAGTCATTGTTACTATCCCTGTCAATCTTTTAATTTAAGAAAATTCTATTACATTGCAGCTTTTTATAAATTTGACATTTATAGCATATTCAAATTTATGATTAATTTTTAAAATTAATTAAAAAATAAGCACTAATTCTGCATTATTACATTTTTATATGCTTTTTTTTAACTATTATATAATTTAGCCCATAAATAATTTTTCTACTAAATGAAGTTCTAAAAATCTCCGCCAGAGGGCAAATGATAGCTGATTCTTCTCCTTACCAGAGAGTTCAGTTTAAAACTATAAGTTTTAAAATCAAAATTATTTTTTTAAATCTCTTTAGCTTATTTAAAATTTCTAGAAATAAATATTTTTAAAAAATCGGCAATACATTTTAAATAAATTCAATAGAAGAAAAAAGAACAAGTATTGAAAAGTAAATATTAATTCTTACGTGTCGTGTTTTATAATTTTTCACCACTACTCGGACACATTGCAAATAAGCATAATGAGTCATGGTACATGTAATGGGTAATATTATTTATATTCCAATTAAATCATGAATGGTAGTGTTAAATATTTAGCATCAACAGTATGCTAAAATAAATGATAAAATACATAATATATTTCCGTATTACATGCTTGTAACAATAATTTGCATTGAATTTTAATAGACGGCACTAACCACCGTAAATCTTGTCAATAGGTTACTAATAAAAATAATAATAATAATAATACACATAAATATAAATAACCACTCAGGCGTTTATATTAATGATAATAAAATAACTTTAACACAAATAATCTGTATCAGATTTCTCGATATTATGAGGAATATCTCTTGGCAAAAACAATATCAATAAAAATGATGATAATAAAAAAATAACGCTACATGATTTAAAGGAGCAGAGGGAAGAAAGATCGGTATATTCCTCCTATACATCTACACAATCTCCTTACCTGTAGAAATGATCGTTCAACTAACGGTACTAAATCTGCATACCAACTTTACTCTGTCGTATTATACAGTACATAGTATACAGTATTCCCATGGGATGTTTGTACGCGTTTTTATATTTGCTAGCAACCTTGCGGTCACTATGTGACTGCCGTGACTTGTGAACTATAAATAAAATTGTGCTTTATTAAATAATGAATTTTGTTAAAGTGCACTGTACTTTCTTAAATGTTGACGTTTTTACAGATATAAGCTCATCCCGATGTTACACTCATCAAGAGCTTTCATTTAAATACCCACATGCATTTTTGATATATTTTTCATATATAAATATATATAATATATATAAAATATATGAAAAATTTATGTGGGTACTCAAATGAAAGGTCTTGATGAATGTAACATCAAGATGAGCTTATATCTTTAAAAATGTTAATGGTTCACAAGATACAAGGTCATCTCTTAATTATTGATATTTTTAAAGATGTAAGCTCATCCCGATGTTCCACTCATCAAGAGCTTTCATTTGAGTACCTACATGATATTTTTCATATATTTTATATATATGGTATTTGTAAAATATATAAATATATAAAATATATGAAAAATTTATGTGGGTACTCAAATGAAAGGTCTTGATGAGTGTAACATCAAGATGACCTTATATCTTTAAAAATGTCAATGGTTCACGAGATACAAGGTCATTTCTCAATTATTGATATTTTTAAAAATGTAAGCTCATTCCGGTGTTACACTCATCAAGAGCTTTCATTTGAGTATCTACCTGCATTTTGATATATTTTTCATATATAAATATAGGGATAATATCGCTTTGCGCTTGGTATGCGAAAAATTACAGGGAAAAAGAATGAAACAGGCATAATATCAAAGTGGTGAGATTAATCAGCAACGGTACATACTGATGATCAAAATACCTCGAGATTAAATAAAGATTCAAGCACGTAGGTGAGTTTTCAATTTTGATCTGACACGCATTCGTAAATCGTTAAGTTAAGTCAAGTTGCAATACAAAATACAACTATAAAACTGCATAACTATACATTTTATATTTGTATATATCTATAGGGATTTCCTTACACGGGGAAAGAGGAATCGTGCAAACTCACACTCGTGTCCACCCGTCCATCAGCGCGTTCGTTAACTAACAAACGTATCTCTCCTCTCGTGCATATGCAATCCCAAAGACGAACAAGGCGGAGGTTCTTCTCAGCAGGAGTCTTTAATACGATCCAACCTCGAGAGCTCTCTCACCTTCTCCCGGAACCCTTTACATGCATATATGTGCATACAATATATATACTACCAGCAGGGTGCGCACTTTAGTAAACTGACATGTGAATTCCGCATGAAGTCTAACAGAAAATTGATCGACGGTTACTTTTTTTCAACTTTTTTCGCTATTAATTCTGATTTTTTAATTAAAAATTATAATTAATTAACTCTATCGATTGGGTGATAAATTTGATTAGTACTATCTTTATTCTAATTGTCTAAGAAAATAAGGAAAATTTTTTCCCTGGCATATTATCGCTAAAATTTGATTTCCTGTAGTGAGATAAATAAAAAAAAAAATCTCAATGTACTTGTTATATCAAAGTTTAAATATACAACAAATTTTTTGATGATAACTTTAATAATATTTTTAATTTTTTAACTTGGAAAAAAATTTTCCTATGCAAAGTCGTATTAGAAAAAGAAGATAGAGATAATTTTTGAAAGTTTTTTATTAATTATTATGTAAAAGTCTATACTTTTAATTATGCAAAATATTCAATATATTATTTCTTTTCATCACCTAAATTTTTATTGAAATCTGAACGTCACTTTTTCTAAAATAAAACAAATCTGTCATTTCTCATAAGACAATGTTTAACTTTAAAAGCTCAATATTTTTTTACTATGGTTCTGTTGAGCTTTTCAAAACTTAACTGGGTTTATCTTATTACGATAATTTATTATAATTGATTTGTAAGCGATAATAGAGGCATGTAAGAAAAAAAAATAACAACAACATATGAATTTTGTGTTTCAGCGGTCCAAAGAGGAAGAGTCCCTCCGTCGCAGCCGTCTTTGCCAGGTTTGCCAGGTCAATTTGCGCTGTCGAACGGGGACGCGGTGGCCTGTGCCAGCCTGAACGGACACTCGTATCTCTCGTCGTACATCAGCCTCCTCCTGAGAGCGGAGCCTTACCCGACGTCGCGATACGGCCAGTGCATGCAACCCAACAACATAATGGGGATCGACAATATATGTGAATTAGCCGCGAGATTACTGTTCTCCGCGGTGGAATGGGCGCGAAATATTCCCTTTTTTCCCGATCTCCAAGTCACCGACCAGGTGGCGCTCCTCAGGCTAGTGTGGAGTGAATTATTCGTACTGAACGCGAGCCAGTGCTCGATGCCGCTTCACGTGGCACCCCTGTTGGCGGCGGCGGGCCTCCACGCGTCACCAATGGCCGCGGACCGCGTCGTCGCGTTCATGGATCACATTAGGATTTTTCAAGAGCAGGTGGAGAAACTCAAGGCGCTTCATGTGGATTCTGCTGAGTACAGTTGTCTCAAGGCGATCGTCCTCTTTACAACTGGTGAGTCATCATTCATTTTATATTGTTGTTTTTTTTTTTTTTTTTTTTTTTTTTTTTTTTAATATAATCTACTTTGCATACGATAGTAGAAAAATTTGAGTAATGGACAACAACTGGTTGTATTATTTGATTTTTTTAAATAATTTCAAGTTGTTAAAAAAAAATCTAATAAAAATTATTAAAAGACAACAACAAATATTTAATAATATTAGGTACTAAATAATTTATTAATGCCCATTTAGTTCCACCAAATAAATATTTAGTATAGTATTTACCAAATGATTTATTGCTACTCAATAAATCGTTTATTGGTATCAAAGAAATTAATTTTTTAACTAATTTTAGCGTGTAACCTAATTTTTTAACTTAAAATAAATCAAAATAATTTTAAGTAAAAATATAAGGTATTATAAAGAAAAGAATCTCATTAAATAATATTTTTTTGTTTGAGACATTTATAAAATTTAAAATTAAGTTTTTAACATATATCAATAATAGACAAATTGAAAAATGTAAACTAAACTCCACTTAGAAAAGACATAAATAGAAGCCATTTATTGGGAATATGTGTGTTTTCAAAGGGAAGATAAATCTTCCAAAATCGAGCTGAATAAAATAATTTGAGTCAGTGAATAGGTTATGTATCACATAAACATTGGAATTAAAGCATAGCCGTCTACCGACAATATTTACTAAAGAAATTTTAGTACCTGTTACTAAATATTTATTTCCATGTAATAAGGCTTTGTTCATATAATGAAATCATTTATTAAACTGTAAAAAATAATATTGATGGATACAAATAAATGAATAAAAATTTTGTTACTAAATAAGTTAAGTACTCCGTACTAAATCCTTCTATCAGTGTAGTACAACTGAATCTTATCAACATGATAATAATAAAATCACATGTAACTAAGCAGTAGACTGAAACACGTGAACGCGAAAAAGATAAATGATTTTTCGTCCAGGCTCCTAGTATATCAACAAATCTATCATTATTCATGAGAATATTAAGTACTGCCTTGTCGTGCCTTGCCCACTTATTCATTTTTTTCCTCAAATAAAAAACAACAAAATCTATTACTACGGTTGCAAAATGCATGTCCTACTATTAATACACCCGTTAGTGCTACCACATCATTAGATCGCCGATAAAATGTTTAAACTATCAACAAATGAATAAAACCCGTAGGTTGATTGTTTATTTATATTTACATTTGTGTAGACTACATTTGTGTTTTTTCAAAGGGGTATGGGAATAATAGCGACAGAGGAGAAGAGGAAGGGGAGGGGTTATTCCAGATGAGGGTAAGAGGTAGATTGCTTCGGAGAGATAGCCTTGGAAGCTGTTATATTACATATGGAATGGAATATAACTAAGCGAGAAGGAAAGGAATGGAGAAAGACGTGTGGAGTTAGTGGCGGAGTAGAGGACTAGGGACTAGCCTTAGCGATGTAAAATGTTGCGGAGAGGCAATGTTAGTGGATAGTGGACAGGACGCAACTGTCATCGGACGTGGACAGTAGAGGGAGATGGATAGATGGATAGATAGATAGATAGATAGAGGGTGAAGGCATTGTCTGTGGACATCTAACACGGGAACCGAATCACATTGTATTGTTGTCGTGTGCTACAGCATTTCCATAGTCCATAGTCCATAGTCCAGGGGCTCAGTATAGTCGCTAGTACTCCTTGACACGTTACACGATGCACGACATCCAACACTCAACTCAACGCTGCTCTATATCTATTCTAGAATTCCCTATCTGAGAATAGTTCCAGTCGGGCTCTGTTACATTTAATTCAATACCGAGGATCCTCATTCAAGGCATAGGTGTATCTGTTTAACAGTCCCATCAGCATTACGCCGGTAATCTTCCTGTGTTGTTTCACATTCTAGCCGACAAGAGTTCGAGGTGTCTAATAGTCATTTGCCGATATATATATCGTCAGGGTAAATTGTTTAGCGGGAGCTAAGTGCTGGTATTGTCGCAGACTAGCTTACTGAAATTTATCTTTATCCTGTACACTGATAGAAGGATTTGTTTATAGTTAAAAATATTTGTTATTTAACAAATCATTTATTAGAGGCCACTTATTAGTCCTTAACAAATATTTCTTATTTTTAAAAATTTATTAATATTTAATAAATTAATATCAGATTTATTAAATCCAAACAAATCTGGTTATTCTAATGTAAAGCTTGATCTGATCATATATTTTTGAAAATATTCATTATTTATCCATAAAATGCCTTTTAAGATTTCATTTATTGCACAAGTATGAAAAAAAAAAAAACTTCCGTTTGTCCAATAGAAAGAGAAAATAAATAAAAATTAACGAAATCAAATTTCATAACTTATTTGATTCAATATCATTGAAAATAATCAGCCTAGTCACTGTGACAATTCTCATAACAACAATTCTTAAAGAAAAAAAATCTGGACAGTGAATTTAAAAAGCACTCTCATCTATGAGCATAAAATGAACTACAAGATGAACACCGATGACATTGTACTTTATTATTTATGATATTATATCACAGCTATTGATGTCCAAGGACAAAGAGTGTATAGAAATAAAATTACGGACGTTAATAATTATTGATTATCGAAACTCATCGGGATCAAAAAATAAAACAACCGACTTGGACTTGGTGTTCGAAGATACATCTCACGATTAATCGTCAATTTAAAATAATCTGTTACAAGTTATAACTTAGATGAATTGAGGCCCCGTTAACCATAGTCTATACTACGAGTACTGGTAATCATTACAATCACTAACTACTTCTAAATCTAGTACATCTACATCTGATTTTCGTGATCTTATATTAAGGAAGTTTTCTATATCTGTTCCATTAAATCTTCCTACCTGATATATTAACGTTTATAGGCATTATCTGTCTATATGTACATTGTACCAGGTATTTAACGTAAACTTTGCTAATACTTCACGTACATATGTATATATTGCTTACCCATAAAGTACCAAGAATATTCTACTGCATATCCGAGAGAAAGCCGACTCTAAATGAGATTTGAATCTACTTTACGTCTCAAAACTCTGTTTTAAATCTTTAACGTCTTTCGTGGTGATATTTCTTGTTATCGAAAATCAGAGAATATTACTATGTTTATTTTAATGGATAAAAAACTAATTTTTTCTTTTTTAATTTATACTCTAAAGTTGGAAAAAAAGCTTAACATTTTCGGATTTAAAGCTTTAAAAACGCCTATTTCTTAATTAGAGGTTTTTTTAATTAAAAGTCTGGCAAAATTTGAATTTAAAAAAAATTGGATCTTTATTTTCATTCAGAAATAAGTGAAAAATAAATTTCTTAGCTAAAAGGCTTCAGAATATTATTTTTTTTAACAATTAAAAATATCGGAAAATATACCCAAGACTGGATTCGAACCCTAATCCGACCGCTTTGCTCAGAAAAAGTGCTACCACTTCGCTAACACAGCATTAACGAATTCCTTTTATGTCTATTAATTTTTTATTACATTATTTGACAGTTTTTAGTCAAAATTTTCAAATATCAAGACAATAATTTAATCAAAATATTTGTCGTTTTTTTTTTTGATATTATTTTTTTCCGTGTATGAAACTTTTAATTAAATTCAAAAAAATTCACTCAACAAGACAGACAAACTATTGATACTTGACGCGAGGCACTACCACGTCTTCGGATAATATGTTATTATCGTATCGTATATGATTGTTGTCACAATGGAAATGTCAAAGAGGTCACGGTAAAAATTTGAATACTTGCTCGTAAACAGACATAAATATACCGATTTATATAAAAATAAAATATTGTGTGCCACTCACAGGCAAAAAATATAACAATAATATTAATAAAATACTATGCAGGCATTTAATCGAAATTTTATGTTTTATGTTTAAAAAAATAGTGACTTCTAAAACAAGACCTTGATTTACGGAAGGGTTAAAGCTTTCTTCACGCATATGAACAAGTTATTTACACATGAACACGTAGTAAAACGTCGCACTAAAATCGGAACATTAATTAGACAGAGTTAAAATTATTTAGATGATCATAAATTAGCGAGCTCGTTCGATCCCATATGCATATATATTTCTCCAAGAATTCGCACTTTGCACCCTCTTGTCTGGCCTAAATAAACAACCACCCATTAGTCTTCCGAATAGTGTTTAACCCGAAATTCCTTCAGCACTTTAATTTCTCATCCTAGAAAAAAATATTTTATTTTTTATATTAATATTCCTTTTGGTATCAATTGCACATAAGACTGTGTCGAATACTTAAGGGTTTTGAGGAGCATAAAAAAATATTCACAATTTGTTACGGTTCGGGTCGGTGTGTAGTGTCACATGTGACTCGGGATTCTCGGGAAAAATAATTCACGACGGTCGTGTGGCAATGTCGCATCTCCCATCGTATTATATCGGTATGACAGAATAAAAAACTGAGAAAGATGTTGAAAAAAAAGAGCCGAGTAAGAGCTAAGCATCAGCAAGAAAATATACGCATATATATCTGTCGGTGTCTAGTTATAGTGGTGATTCTTGTCTCTCACTCTTTTATATTTAAGTCGCTTCTATATATATCAAATAAAACAACCGAAATATTTGCGAGTGTACGTGACAGATTCTAGGCCTTTTATTTAACTTTCCCTTTACTATTATTCTGCTAAGCATTTTATGGCTCTGAAGATCATGACTTTACGGTAAAAAAATAAAATTACTTGATTCTAGAAGAATACTCTTTTAAAAATTTTATTCTTGGTTTTAAATAGTGAGTTCAGGTTAATTCAAAAAATTCACGAATCAAATCATGAAAATAAAGAGAAAAATTTTTCTATTCAAGAATTCAATAGAGCAAATGTACTATATTAAAAATTTGAATTTTGACTAAAATGCTCTATCTCTAGATACATAATTAAGAAATGACCTTGTAACTCGTGAACTATTCATATTTTTAAAGATATAAGCTCATCCCGATGTTACACTCATCAAAACCTTTCATTCGAATACCCACATCAATTTTTCATATATTTTATATATTTATATATATATGTATTTATAAAAAATATATCAAAAATGCATGTAGGTACTCAAATGAAAGCTCTTGAAGAGTGTAACCTCGGGATGAGCTTATATCTTAAAAAACGTCAATATTTAAGAAAGTACAGTGCAATTTAACAACAGTCATTATTTAGTAAAGCAAAATTTTATCTCGAAAGTTTGTTTAATAAAGGAAAATATCAAATTTTAAAACATTAAAAAGATTTTTTATTTAAAAATTATTCTATTATGTGCATAATGAGTGCTAACAGAATCATATGCATATTTTAAGAGCTTAGAAGAGCAATGCTAAAAAAGATGGACTGGACTCGCGGTTGAAATGCTTGTCGACGCCACTGGTACAGAATGTGGAGTGTAGAGTAGGGCTACGAGGGTGGCAGCCCGTGACAAGAGTGTAGGGATCGAGGTTGGTCTCAGTTATCTGCAAACCCGACCACCGACTCTCGACTTTTGCCCATGGTACTCGGCTATACACCCGACCCTTCTCGATTGCGCCCTCTCTTTCTCCCTTGTAATACTTTGCTAGTTCGCGGTCTCTTTCGTACGTGCGGGACTAGTATTAGTGGTTCGAAACCACAACCCCTCGTGCTCGGTGGCATTTGCGGGCAGCTAACTCCTATTGCTCTATCTCGTATTGTTAGTCTACTGTAGGGCTCAAAATCGCGTGCGTCCACCCTCGCGGAATATTTTTTTATTATTTCAATGCTTTGCTTTAATCCACGTGGTCGAGTTGTTTATTATTTTTTATTATTTATAGATTATAAATAAAGTTTTTTATGAAAAATGATAATTTATAATTTTTATATGACTTTATATATTTTGGCAAATGTAATAATAATAATAATAATAATAATAATTAAAAGAAAACTAGGATTATATTTGCAAGTTATTTTTTATTAAAATGAATTTAGGAATACTTTAACATTAATTTTGAGGTTAAAAAAATTTTTTTTCAAAAAAAAGAAAAATTTTCTTAAAAAGTACATTAAATTCTGAAAAAAATGATATATGCTACGAATTTTTTGATAAAAATAAAGATTACTAATAATTAAAAAAAGAATGAAACATATATTGATCTAAAAATGAAAATTCCAAATTAAAAACAGAAAAAAATAAATTAAAATTAAAAAGAAACTTAATTTTTTATATACTTAAAAAATTTTAATCCATCTCAATAAATACTATATATGTTATATAAATTGGAACGAATATATAGTACGGATAAAACTGTAGCTAGGGTAGAAAATGTTGGCATGCAGCTGTGGGCGGAATTGCTGAGATTGAACTATCGACTTACGAGTAGATTGGTCGAGATACCCCAGTACCAACAAGGCGATCGGAAACTGAGGACATATCTTACCCACCATCTTATTCTTGGACTTCTTTATCAATAGCCTGGAGGTCGGGGGTCCTCTATTGTTGTCATCGAGTTTTTTAACGGGATATTATCTCAAAAATGGTTACCGTGGGATGTTTTGTGACTTGTAAAAATTTCGAGACACGCTTATTGTCATTTATTTTTACTACTCGCTATTTTTATTGCCGTCATCATTATTGCCATTGTTACTATCCTATTTAAACGCGAATTCGTAGCTTTGAATTTAAAAAAAGTTCAAACTAAAGTATTCAAATAATTGTTTGAAGATAAATAGGGGTAAAAGGTTAAGCTAAATTAAAATCAGACGTAGACATGACAGATAACGATGTATTATTATTTATTTATTTAAATTCAAATAATACCACTTATCTGTTATTTATTTAAATAATAAAACGAAAAAATCAACGGGTAAATAATTTAACGACTCGTTAATGAATATAATTTACATGTTGAATGTGTTGGGCTGAATCGAGCTCATGGAGCATGACATAAAAATTGCAACCCTTTCTCGTCTTGCCTAATAGGGCTCTCATTAGCGGTCTGTAGTTATAGTATGTAGTGTATAGCACATCCCGGTTTGTATTATCGAGAATAGCTGCACCAGGACCAACAGAAGACTAGACTCCAGACTGCTGAGTAAAGTAACTACTACACGGTGTAGAGAATGGATTATGTATGGGGATGGGTATTAAAATAAGTAGCGTATACTTACGACAACTGAGAGCTATGCAACTATGCAACTATGCATGTTAGAAGGTCTATTCTCCGTGTAATAAACATCAGAGAGAATAGACCTCTGGTGTGACTTCCTTGATTTTCTTCGTGGTATATCACACTACGCTAATCTATTGTTTTGTTTGCTCAAAAAAATCTGAATAAATAGTCGGAATTTTTCATCATTAAATTAAATAAATAATTATTTAAAGTGTGTTAAATATTGGACGCTGTATTAATAAATCGATAGTAGTCTGGTCTATTGAAAAGAAAGATAAAAAAAAAAAAAAACGGCGTGACTTTTTAATTATTCGGGTTTCTAGATCTAAAAAGTGTAGCTCCTCTCTGCCCGGAAGATATGTATGTATTAAATGTACATGAATCTGTGGTAACTACGCCACTGACCTGCGGGGACTTTTAGCTCGAAAGTGTCAAGCCACTGATAAGCCAAAGGCATTAATTTCACAGCGTACTTCCCTACTGGCGTTTCGACTAATACAATTATGTTATAACCCCTTGGCAATTCTCTTCTCTATTCGTTTCATTTCTCATCCCTTGACGCGCTTACGCTGATGTATATTTCCCTTAAACCCTTACCCTAATACTACACCGCAGACTCTACTCTCACTCTCGACATGGTGACATCAACCTCCGTTAGGCTATTCAACCAGAGATATCACCACCAAATCATTTCAATTGATAAAACATACAAAACAACCACCATTCTACTACAATACATTACATTTTTTATCTGCAAAATAACAATAATAATAATGATAAATAGCAACCTTGCAGTCACTGTGTGACTGCCGTGACTTGTGAACTGTAGATAAATAAAATTGTGCTCTATTAAATAATGACTCTTGTTAAATTGCTATGTACTTTCTTAACTATATATTGACGTTTTTAAAGATATAAGCGCATCCCGGCGTTACACTCCTTAAGAGCTTTCATTTGAGTACCCACATGCATTTTTGATATATTTTTCATATATACATATATATATATAATATATATTTTAAAGATATAAACTCATCCCGATGTTACACTCATCAAGAGCTTTCATTTGAGTACCCACATGCATTTTCATATATTTTTCATATATACATATATATAATATATATAAATATATGAAAAATTGATGTAGGTACTCAAATGAAATGTCTTGATGAGTGTAACATCGGGATGAGCTTATATCTTTAAAAATGTCAATAGTTCACAAGATACGAGGTCATTTCTTATAATTATAGATATTTTTAAAGATGTAAGCTCATCCCGATGTTACACTCATCAAGAGCTTTCATTTGAGTATACTCACATGCATTTTTGATATATTTTCCATATATACATATATATAATATATATAAATATATAAAATATATGAAAAATTGATGTGGGTACTCAAATGAAAGCTCTTGATGAGTGTAACATCGGAATGAGCTTACATCTTTAAAAATGTCAATAGTTTACGAGATACAAGGTCATTTCTTAATCATGTATCTAGAGATAGAGGATTTTTGAATGCAGCCTAAATATTTATCTTACTTCTCTTAATAATATATATAATGATAGAAAAAAAATTGAGTAAACATAAAATGACATAAAAAGACCAATACAATAATTAGATATCTATGAAATAGAAATAGTTTAAAGGCCAAATGGTAAAATGCGAAAACCTAAAAGATCTCTGTACATAAAATAATTACATCCGATTTTCTCTGCACACTAATACCAAAGCACTTATATTAATACCAAGTATTAGTATATTTTATTATACAATACGTGACATACCACTCGCCGACGTCACTGGTCTACTGACAAGAGTTACGCGATCTTTCACAGGCCGGACATACTGGGCATTATTGGATTACGTCGCCATTGTCCGGCGCCCAGCTGCGAATTCAAGAGTACATCTACAAACTACTTGCACAGAGTCTGGATAGCAAGACACGTTAGACAGAAACAACACTCGTCAATCGACATCGAGGAATTATAACGGAACTATTTTGTGAAACGGGAAAAATTCAAAAAAGAACCTAAATATGAAAATAATATTTCCTTTATGGATTTTGTATGCGTTATGATTGATATTTATTCAAGTGACTGGTCGATTTTTTTTTTGACAAGGCACCCGGCAAATTTTTGTCATGTATTTGTCCTCACTAGACTGTTGGACTGTTGTCAGACGTCAAAAATCGGATTTTTTTTATATATAATACCGCGCAGATGCCAGCTTTTATTACGGGAGACTTTACTGGAAATTAAAAATTAAAGATCGATGACTTGTGAATTAAAAATATTATTCAATTATTTATTCACGACAATAAAGCAACTTGCAGTTAGTATACTAAGGATATAACTGCCGAAAAGTCGATTCGTTAATCGTAAATTGTTATTTACTATTTCTTATTAAATAGTTTATTAAACTAATAATTATCAATTTTTCGACTGAAAATTTAAATTATTAAAAATCGAGACATATAATTTAATTACGTTAGAAAACTTTTGATCTTATCATACGTAACTATATAAAAATAAATAGAAATTACAAAAGATTGATGATTGAATTGAAAATTTTCTTAAAAAAATTTATATTTTTGATAGAACAAAAGTAAAATCTTTTTCTCTTAAAGTAGAATCTCGTATCTCAGTGGTTACAACTACAGTATAGAAGTTGAGAATGATTGCTATATGCTTATACACTATACGAGATATTTGCCACGTTTAAATCGGATAAAACGGGCGCGACAATAGACCAAGAGGTTAAGCGTGTTTGCCCTTCTCTCAAGGCCCCATTCATACGACAATGGACCCACGAGCTTTTCACTCTTCCTCTTATTCTTTACTTATACTTGAGTATTCGCATCTACATCGCCTTTCGTCTTTCGCCTTACTATACACATTACGTGAAAAGAGCCACTTGCATAGAGCATGAAGAAAAAAATAATAACAATCCAGCATCCGATGTTAGTGTCCCTGTCAGGGTATTTCTATTTGTTACGAAAATTTTTACCTTTATGGGACACGCAAGAGACTATTGAGAGTGGACCACCGGGCCTCGGCTTTTCTTTTCTTGATTATGCTCTTCCGTAATGTACAACAATAATAACAACAACAATAACAATGTCCAGTATAGTATAAAGAGGGTGTAGTGGGAGAGTTTGTAGCACGAGCCGGGTTTTTAGGTTTAGAACTAAGCTGAATAATTCACAATGAGACTAATCGTCCGATGAGTTGATTTTTTTTATGAGATAGATATTTTCTCAATATTATTATTATTATTATTATTATTATTATAGTGGACGGTAGCTACAGACTTGAAGAAAACTTATGACGAACTGCAGACCCACTTACACTTACACTCCACTAGTGGGATTGCTTTGCTGGTTATTATATTACATATATTTTGTTCGGACGTTTTATTTCAATGGACCTTTATACATTATTTGCTCGGAGATATATATGTGTGTTTTCTTATTGTCACGTTTATTTTATTTTATAGTCGGTTATGCTGGGGCTTAAACACTTTTGTACGGCACTTGAATTGTGCTTACTTCGACAAAACGATTTATACGCGATTTGTTACGTTGCATTTAAGTAATATTATCAACTTAATTTAATTTATACTCCCTAACTTTATCTTTTCTTTATTATTTACACCACGCATTGTAATAAATAGTTTTTCAATAATAATAATAATGATGACAAAATTAAGTTTTTTTCAGAAGAAATCAAAAGAGGGATGAAAAATTATTTATTGTTTTTAGTTAAAGTTTTTTAATAAATTTAATTTTTTAATGTCATCATTTTTAAGAATTTTATTTACTTAAAAAAATGATTATTTCTTAATTCAAAAATTTTTTGCCTTGATCTAAGTATGGGTAAAATTTTGATAAAAATTTCATTGCAAATTCTAACTATAGTTTCATTTTTTGTCATAAAAAATTGAAAAATTTGTATAATATTAAAAATATAAATATATTTTGACTAGAAATTACCAAAAGTGTTTAAAATAATTATTAAAAATAATAAAATAATTATTTTAACATTTAATCCAGTCATAAATATCGTTATTTGTGATGAAAATAATTTATTAAATTAATTTCATTATTTGTGACAAATTATATTTCTATTGTTAGCTTTTTACAAATCAGTGATATAATGATACCTAATAAAAAAATTAGCAATTAAAATAAAATAAAAAAGACCAGGTGGCAAAAGAGCACTTGAATCCTTTTAAAAAATG
Source organism: Cotesia congregata (assembly GCA_905319865.3). Lineage (NCBI taxonomy): Eukaryota > Metazoa > Arthropoda > Insecta > Hymenoptera > Braconidae > Cotesia > Cotesia congregata. Next base: position 407,260 of record CAJNRD030001122.1, read on the forward strand.
AGGACTGGTTGATACCTCGAGTCAGTTGAAAAGCAATTGTCACAAGTCACAACAGCTTGGAGTAGTCACTGAGTAGTTTAGATTTATGGGGGTGCTGCTGTTACAACTAAACATCGACACGAGTGTATGTACGAGAATACAAAACGACCAAATGACTTTTCCACAGCACAATAGAATAAATGGCCTGTGATTTGTACATCGATTTAATCTTATAGCTGTGTTGGCGCTTTTAACTATTTAAACTTTCCTCAATACAGTACACAGTATACAATCGACACTTGTGACATTAACTAAAGAAATATCACAATACTCGTGTTTTGGGTTTGAACACATCTTAAATTTAAGTAATGACTGATTCTTAAATTTGTTTTATCCTGTTTGTTTGTCATTTATCTCACTTGAAAAGACTAAATAAACTGTACAGCTGCTTTCCAAATATTTTCTATACTAAATTGTTAACAGCCTCCTTAATTTCCACTCGCATTATTTTATATATACAGTAAGACTTAAAAAATGTCACACAAAATACCGAGGTAGTTATATTACGGATACAGAATTTGAGAGACTTTTTTACGATCACACACGCCACTCGAAGAATTTTAACCTCGGCTTTATTATCCTTGCCGTAATGCCAGCATTAAAACGACTAGATTATCTGTGTATTTTTATTTATTAAGAGAATATAAATTTTTTATCTAAAGGTATAAATAATTGAGTCATTACAATAAATAAAATAAAAATAACACTGATATATCTTTGATTATACATCATTAAGACTTTAAAGGGCTTTTTATAGATATTTAAACATCTCAGCGGTTTTTAAAAACTGTACTTATTATTGTAATTATTTCAGTAAAAAAAATAATTTTTTTTTTTTTTTTAATTGTCGCAATAAAAATAAAGGCCAGTTAACAGTACTTGGGATTTTTATCTGAAATTTTTTTAACCCCGAAAAAATAAAAAAAAAACAATAATATTTAAGGAGGTCCTTTCGCCGCCAATGTAAAATAAAAAATATTAGATTATGAGTAAATTAAATTTTTTTCTAATAGTTGAAGTCCTTATTTATCTAATAGTGAGGTTTAAATTATACTTTACCGGACAAATTTTTGAAAAAATAAAATTTTTAAATGTTAGTATTTGTTCAGAGTCTTACGAGAAAGTCAGACGTTTGCAGTATTTCTCGAATTATACTATCAGTCATGGATTAGATGAAGTAAAAAAAAACTAAAAATTAGATTTTCGAAATATTCAGGTTTCTTTTTTTGCAATAAAATATATCAGTTACCGAGATATTTATTGAGAAATTAATATATTTAAAAATCACAAAAAATTCTCAAGCAACCTACGTTAAAATGGAGTCAAAAAATTTGGCAACGTTGCGTAGCGCGCGAACTTCAGACCATTCAATAAATTCAAACTAATTTATTTATTTACACTGAATGTAAAAATTTAAACGTGGTTAAGGTTATATTGTGCAAATGAAAATGTAAACAACCGAAGAACAGCGTTGCCAAATCACGGACAGGCTACTAGCAGTTGATTTGTTGCCAAATCACGGACAGATTACTTGCAGCTGTTTTGAAAGAGTCAAATTAATTTTTGTATTTAACTATTTTTTTTTTTTTTTTTTTTCAAAGTTTCAACGATTAATGCCTCATATACTATTTATTATTTAATTTTAGGAATTTTTATGGATTTTTTATTTTAATTTATCGTATATTGACTACTACAATTGTTTTGACTCAACTGGAGCGAAAGGATTTCCTTAATGAGAATTAATTAAGCAGATATTTAATAATTTTTTTAACAAGTAAATTATGGCAAAAAATGACATGTAGAAATTTTGAAAAATTATAAATGCAATTTTTTAGAATTTATTTATTTAACAAATAAAATAAAAAAATTATCAACTTTAATGTAATTAATATTTAAATAGCAAAATGTTGGGTGGAAAAAAATATTTTTGATGAAAAATAAATTGAAACTTCTAGATTGAAGGATCGGACAGGAGACACGGAGGTGAAAGGAGAGGGTCAAATAATCAAGTTAGTCGCGGGTTTTCGCGTCAACGCGGACCGTCGGCCTGTGCTGATGGTTATGCTGAAGTATGGAAATGAAGGGCATTCGTCCATTCGGACATTCACTCTTTCTCTCACTTCAAAGCTCCAAGCTTGTTACATACAGTCATATACACACAGATAAATCGATGTGTGTGTTTGAGTTGTATTTAGTGTGCCAGCTCCAGCATTTTACATAGTTTATCCCTATCTACCACGCGGTCTTTACCATCCAACGAATCGTGGACAACTACACGGCTTTGTTATACAATTTATCTGTCTACCTATATGTATATATGTTCATATATATAGATGGTGCAATATATCTGGACACTGTATTCTATATGGAGCAAAGTAGAGTAGAGAGTGCTCGACGACAATTAACTAACGAGAGATTGACACAACTTATTAAATGATACACACGTCATGGATCTCGCCCTGTCTGGACATTCATACATAAATAAACTATATTTTTGTTATAGCAAAAAATATTTAAATCAATGGACAGTGGGAATGTTTTTATTGCCAAAAAAATTTATTTATTTTAACTGTTTTGTTGAAAAAAAATTTTTTTTTGGTGTTTTACTATGATTCTACGCTAAATATTTTTATTATTAAATCAATAAATATATATATTGTGAAAATGACATATTTTGGTGGAAGAACTCTCAGTTTTCAGAAAAAAATATCAAATTTTTAGTAATTTAATATTTTGCACAGTGAAAAAATAGATTTTTTCATTTTAATTGAATTTTGAGGGATCTTCTGTTACGTTTGATAGAAAATAAATATTTTTACTAAAAAACTGAAGATATTTTTGATAAAAAATTATTTTTTTTTGTATTTAATAAAAAATTCTCTGCATTGAAAAAATTGATTAAAAAATTTTTTTAATAATTTAAAAATCATATGCTCTAAATAGCATTATAGTAAAGACTCCAATTAGATATTCAAAAAATAATTTTTTTAATTTAGGGAGCATTTTTACGAAGTTTAAAAAAATTAGCGGGGGTTTACTGTTGACTTGAATTTGTGCCTTTTCAAGGTTTCATATCATTCTCACTAATAGTCAATTTATGATGATAAGTATTTAGGCTGCATTCGAAAATGCTCTATCTCTATAGATAAATAATTAAGAAATAACTTTGTATTTTGTGAACTATTGACATCTTTAAAGATATAAGCTCATCCCGATGTTACCCTCATCAAGACCTTTCATTAAAGTACCCACATCAATTTTTCATACATTTATATAATTTATATATATGTATATATGATAAATATATAAAAAATGCATGTGGGTACTCAAATGAAAGCTCTTGATGATTGTAACATCAGGATGAGCTTATATTTTAAAAAATGTCAATATTTAACTAAGTACAGTGCAATTTAACAAAAGTCATTATTTAATAAAGCAAAATTTTATTTATTTAGTGACTTATATAAAATTTACTACAAGAAAATTCATAACTAGATTTTCGAAGGGTGTGCAGAGCATTTTTTCGCGCTCAAAGGAAACAATATGGAATTAAAATAGCCAACATACTTCAAAATGATTAACGACAACTGACCATTCGGGTCCGAATGACCATCAGTGGTCAACAATGCCAAATGTACTGTAAATATTCATGATTATAATAAAAAATATAATAACAAAAATAAACATGATATAATTTATTTATATTTATGTGGTTAGATGTTAGATGTGAGGGGTAAGTTGTTTGTAAGGCTTAAAAATATGCGGAACTGGTTTCGCACAGTGGGGAATGTCGAAGAGGATTACAATGGAGCTTATAGCAATTGCCGCATACGCACGATTGAGATACACTTTCGGTGGGAGTATAAACGCGTTGAATTGTAATGCGTGGCACGCGTAACATCACTACACATATCTCTCAACATCTCTATACACATACATCTCCTGCTCGCTCTTATATCTAACATTTGTAGCTATATATATTTATATATGTAACAGACTTTACTTGTGCTTTTTTATTCTTTGACTTTCCGTCTCTATCTCCTTCCCTTTTACGCACTACACTGCTATCCACTCAATCCAACTCACTTTACTTATAGACATTAACATTACGCATTCTATTTTATTTTATTCTATCAAACCTCCGTTCTATTACAGTGATTACAGCTATTACGAGATTAAGAAGTTAATAATTGTCATTATCCGTGAAAATATTTTATGATACGGACATTAGGGTGGTTTATTTAATAAAATGACTATTTTTTTTCCCTGACATTCAAAAATACTCTTCACTAATAGAAGAATTTATTTGTTTAAATAAATATTTGTTGATAGTTAACAAATCATTTATTAGATGACTTTTTAGTATTAAAAAAATTTTTTTTAGTATTTAAAATCATTTGTTTGTATTTAATAAGTCTGATATTCATTTATTAAATATTAATAAATTTTTTTAAATTCTAATAAAATTTGTTAAGGACTAATAAGTGGTCTCTAAGAAATGATTTGTTGAATAAAAAATATTTTTATATAACATTTTAGTGTTGATAATTCTTAAAATTACTCACCGACTGTTGGCTTTTCCAATCTAAGGAATCCGCTCTCCAATCTGATGAATGTCGCAGCCAAAACACTTGTGAAAAAAATAAATCAATTAATTTCTAATTCAAATTAAATTGTAAGACTACTAGAAAGTACTTACCCAGTTGCTAGTTAATTATAATGTGACATGCTGATAATAAATACACTAATTTTGATAATAATAAAGTTAGCCGACATTTTTGATTTTTTTATTTTGCTTAATTTATTAAATTATAACTAAAAAATATTTATAAAAAATTGCACTTATAGTTTTTAACAAATGAAAAAATTTATTTGTAATAATTTTTTAATCATAAAAATTTTTAAATGTCGGCTAACTTTATATTCATCTAATTTTTTTAAATAAATCTAAACACTCCACTGACACTAATTACTAACTATAATTAATAAAAAATAAAACTCAACTACAATATCACACTTTAAAAAGTATTTACTTCACTTCACTTCACTTAACTTCGCGACCTAACATAAAAAAAATATTTTTTACAAATAAAAAATTTTTTTTTATTATTTTGCAATGATTTTTTTAGTAAAAAAAAGCTTTTAATAATTTTTAAATGTTGGCTAACTTAATTTTCATAAATTATTTTTTTTGACTTTACCAATTACTTGCAATAATGACAACAATATTGTTGGCGATGCTAAAGAAACTTTTATGTTTTATTATTATGTCAATGCTACTGTTTATTTTAACACAATTATATTTCTTTATTAATCAATTATTTAATTATTATTATTATTATTATTATTATTATTAAACCAACAAAAATTACCCGGCTGATGACTCGAGAACAATCTCGTTGTTACTTCGACGCTGCTGAGAACTGGTGAGCAATATAAGAACTACTCCTGCGAAGTAACGGTTAGAATTTAAAACCGACCAATAAGAGACTAGATCAACCGGCAAATCAGTTTGAATTTTTTTCGCGCATGACCTCTAACGTCGGGAATAAGAACTAGTGGCGCTTCTGTCGCCAACTTCAGTCAGCTGGCTTGGAGATTAACGAGTTATTGTTGTTTCTTTCAATATCTTGATCAATTAAATAAATATTATCGTTAAATAATGTTTACATGTCAATAATGTGCGGAAATAATTAACTAAATAATTAATCTAGTTTTTTTAATTTTATTTAAAGTAATAATAATACGTGTTGTTAATTTTATTGCTTTTAGCAATCCTAAAGTAATAATTGAATTAGTGGGAAGGCAAAATTGTAAGTATTTAAATGATAATTAAATTAACAGATATATATTTCAGAATTTTTTAAACAATTAATTAGTGTTTTTTCAATAAGTCATAGTTTTTTATAATTTTTGTGAAATTTGTTCTCCAAATTTTTTTTTAACATAATTTGTTTATTGATAAAAATTAATGACATTAAAGTTTGCTGTCACTTGACAATTTTTTAATTTTATTTAACAAAAAAATTTGTTCCGAAAAATTATTTTCAAAAAATTGCATTTTTTATTTATTTAAATTTTTAAATGTCAATTTTTTTTATTAGTTTCTTATGCCGTAATTTATTTGTTATAAAATTTTTTTAAAAATTATTAAATATGTGCTACATTAATTATCATTGAAAATTAATTTAGCAGATATTTAATAATTTTTAGAACTTTTGTTAACAAATAAATTACGGAAAAAAAAAATAAGAAAAAAAAATTGACATTTAGAACATTTTTAAATTTCTACATGTCAATTTTTTTTATACTTTTTTTTTGCCATATAACAATAAACAAATTCTTCTATCAGTAGAAATTTATTGCAATTAAAAAATATATTCTAAAAAGGTGATTAAAGAAATTATTTTGACGAGTTTTATCGTCTAGAATCATGACTTTATTTCAGTCAAGAGAATTTTCATTTTTTTGAGTAAAAAAAAAATCGTTTTCTATCGAATATTTTTTTTTTTTTTTCGTGTAAAAATCTAAAATAGTTTCTTAAAAAAATTAATTTGATAAATTTTATGTTTAAAATTTATTTTTTACAAGCCGTTTTGTAAATTGTCTCAAAAGTTACAACGATAAAAAATTTTTTAACTAACTTTTTATTGTTTTTTACTATTACAAAATCAATAATCAAATTACTAAATATTAAAAATTTTTCTAATCATGCAAATGACTCATTAACATTTTAAACTCAAAAGTTTAAACTCAGTTACTAAAAAGTAAAAAGTCTCTTTTAAATCATTATAAATTCTTGGCTATCATAAACAAAAACTTAAATTATGCACAAAGTAATGCACTTTTCTAAGCAAAAAAAAAATAATAACAATAAAAATAACCCAGAAGACATTAAATAAAACTTACAGTTACATAAACCGTTTATTCGTGGATTTATATAAGTCACTAAAAGTTAATTATAAAAATTTTATAGCCCGATAAAAGATAAAAAGTAAATAAATAAAAAGGAATATAAATCCAAACAGATCCTGAACTTTATTTGGAATGGTTAACGACGGTGTTTATGAGTTTGAGTGTTAAAAAAGTAAGCTTATTTTTTGACAACATTTTATTTAATATCCTTTTCTTTATTCTTCCTTCTATTAATTTTATTTTTATTATTTTCCTTACGGGAATATATATCCGAAGACATTATAAATTTTTACACACCTCAGCCTCAGTGCGTTATATTATATTATGGCGCGATAAGTGGGTACGCGTTAGTATGGTCCGAAGTCCAGGTTTGCGCCTCATCCTCAGGCTGAGCCTCAGGGCCGACCCCCCACCGGTCAATGAGAGACATTTCTCATCATTTTCCATTCAACCGGACTGAGTTATAAGCCCGTACACGGCATTCACGTACAATCGTTCGATTTATTACCAACCAAGGACTTAATGAATTTAATTTCATATTTCACGGGCCTTAAGTAGGCAGGAGGAGACAAGACTTACTCCTCAACCATGGTATAAGAAGGAATACCAACTGAGAAAGGTTCCTTTAACTTAAAAAGGATATAAAGGGGATGAACGGGCTTTTACGCCAAGCGATTTACTATTTAGAATTCACCGCTAAAGCTAAAAATTATTAGTTTATTTATACTTTTTATCTCTCCATAAAAAAAGAACATACGCCTTCCGAAATGCCATCCAGTGAATTTAAGTCCTCGTATTTTAGCTTGAAAATTTTTCCAAACATTTTTTATGATAAATTATTATCTTATTAATAAATCATTTAAATTGCTTGTTTTTATTAACAATAAATCATTATTTTATTTTTATTTTTATGCGTACAATACAGTACTAATTTTTTTAAAATATTTTTTTAAAAAAATCAAAATTTACTAGCAACCTTGCAGTCACTATTTCAACTATAAATAAATAAAAATTTTACTTTATTAAATAGTGACTTTTTTGTTAAATTGCACTGTACTTTTTTAACTATTGACGTTTTTAAAGATATAAGCTCATCCCGATGTTGTACTCATCAAGAGCTTTCATTTGAGTACCCACACGCATTTTGATATATTTTT
>CAJNRD030001122.1:416135-480515 GCA_905319865.3 Cotesia congregata
AAAAATGCATGTGGGTACTCAAATGAAAGGTCTTGATGAGTGTAACATCAGGGTGAGCTTATATCTTTAAAAATGTTAATAGTTCACAGGATACAAGGTCATTTCTTAATTATGTATCGAGAGATAAAAATTTTTATATGATTAAAAATTCATAAATTTGATAATTTAATAATTAAAACTATATTGTAAAAAATTATTAATCTATCTAGTAATAAAATTAACAAGTAATAATTTAATATAAATAAAAAATCTCACATTTTATATTTTTATTTACAATAATTCAAATAATTTCAAAAAATATAATATTAAAAGCTCATTAAATTCTACTTGCCTGATTTATCAAAATTTAAATACTACAAAATATAAATAAATAAATAAATATAAATTTCCCAGACATTTATTGTTAAGTAAATATCAAAAGTACATTAATACAATCGCCAGAAACATAAATTAATAAAATTTAAAATTTATTATCCACATAAATATGCATCATATACATTTCTCGGTTATTCTTCCTTTTATATAATCATAACTGTAATCCAGTAGTAGCACTTGTCAAATTAAATATTATTTATTATTAAAGCTTTCATCAGGCGTATTCACACGAGCAAATAATTAATTAACATTAAATATTAAATATATTTAACGCTTTATTTTTAAAAAATTAACAACCCGTAAAACTAAATGAATTTTTATATTTTTACACGAGTATATGAAAGTTGTTAGTACCTATGAGTTATTAAATTTATCTATGACAGTACCTACGACCACCCGGGATAAAAATAGTGGTGATTTATTATTTTTTGCCGCTTAACGAGCCGAGCGAACACTGGAATATGCTCTGGAGTCTACGATTCTGTGATAGCTGTATATATTATAAAATATAAAATATTAACTCTGTATATGTACTAGTAAAACAGTACTCTATTGCTATAGTGTACTCTAGCACCCTTCTTCCTTCCTGGACTTGTTCGTTCGTTCCTTCTTCTTCTACTTTTACTTCTTCTTCTCAATTCTCCGCAAATGTATATTGTATATATGTGTATATAGACATCTCTAACATAGAGTCCTTGTGTTTTTTGCCCTGCGTCTTACGACAGTGACACCGACAAATAAATAACGCGACGGATAAATTTTTCATGCTCCAAAAGTCGAGTGAAAAGTTTTAGAATAATATCAGCTTTAAATTATATTTTTAATTTATCGTTTAAAAAATACTTTTAGTTCAATTTTAATTTTATTACAACCTTGAAATTATTTAAAAATTCTATAAAATAATTTTTGAAGTTTAAATTTAATTTTTTTAAACAAAAATTCTTAAATAAAAAATTAACTAAAGTTTGTTTAAAAAATTTTCTTGAAATAAAAATTTTTTAGCTGAAATATTATTGATTTAAATTAATAATTTTATTGTAAAAAAAAATATTTAATATTTTAAAAATTAAATTAATTTTTAATAGCTTAAAAAAATAAAATATCCTTTAAAATTTATTATTAAAAATTACCCCAATCATATTATTTACAACAATTATAACTCCCCAAATTAAACAAATTTCCTTAAAAAAGTTATTTCAAAGTTTCTGGTTAATAAAATAAACTGCATAAAAAGTACGAGTAAAAAAAAATAAAAAAGCTGAAGAAGAAGAAGAAGAAGTAGTCGGTAATTACCCATGGGAAGAAGTTATACAGAGTAGTACATCAAAGTGTAGATGTATATATGATCTTTATGATGCGAGCAACGAACCTAATACATCATTCGTACCTTTTTTTTTTTTTTTTTTTTTTTTTTTTAAGACTACAATTCAGCGGAGTAAGTTAAGCGGCGATTAAACTGCAAAATATTTCCCAGGATATTATCATTTGTAACGGTTACTTTCTATCCTGTTTCGTTAATTTTTATTGTTTTGCTAACAATTAATTTAACTCTTATATTACAAGCATCGCGTCCTGATGTGGGTTAATAATTTACAAAATACTAACTAAACTTTAATGAAATAAAAAAACCTTACAGTAGAAGTCAAAGAACTTTTAATGAATTTTTTAAATTCTAAACAAAAGCAGTTACTATAATTTATTAAAAGAATTTATTCTACCGGAAGTGAATGCGATCATCGGTTTAATAAATTTAAATACTAAATTTAATTCCTAGACTATCGATATGAGTCAACATTTATTTTTCTTCTTTAAATAAATAATTAAAAATCATTTGCTGTTTTTACAAAATCAAATAAAAAAAAAATAAGTCTCAAAATAAATGACACTTGATCCTTTGACTTTCGACTCCAGCAGTACAATACAACATAAAAGTGGTTTGACAACTGACCGCGAACGACAATTGAGGCGCGAATCACGATTGTGTCGAATAAAACACTTCTCTCGTACATCTATATGTATATATGCTAGGAAAAACATACATGTAGAGTAGAGAAACAAAAAGGGGATGAAATCTATGAGCTTAGCTTGCACGAGTGCCAGCAGAATCACATCTCTTTCTCTTATTATTCCCTCTAATACAATTGGACCGCGTTAAAGAGCGCGGAGAGAAACTGCTGGAGAGACGATACGACCCCTCGGGTTCTTTTTATCAGGGGTAGGTCACCCTCAGGCAACCCTCGCGTGAGCCGCATCCAATGCAATTATATTAGCGGTTATGTGTATCAAGCGCGGTCTGTTCGAATGACATGCGGCTAACTCGATTCTGACTCCGCTCAATGTAGTCATTCTACTCTCACTTTATCTACATGTCATTCTGACTGTTGTATAATTCTTTTTTATCAATCACGTGACCTTGAAGTTGAAAAAAAAATTTTTTTATTGGAAAAATTCATAATTGCACGCCTCAAAATATTTCTGATGATTTTTTTAAAACTAAATTTTCATCTTATAGATTTTATTTTAATTAAAAAAACAATATAAGCAATAATGTACTTTCTTAAATATTGACGTTTTTAAATATATAAGCTCATCACGATGTTACACTCATCAATACCTTTCATTTGAATACCCACATGCATTTTTATATATTTTTCATATATACATATATATATATATGATATATATTTTAAAGATATAAGCTCATCCCGATGTTACACTTATCGAGAGCTTTTATTTGAATACCCACATGCATTTTTGATATATTTTTCATATATACATATATGTAATATATATAAATATATGAAAAATTGATGTGGGTACTTAAATGAAAGGTCTTGATGAGTATAACATCAGGATGAGCTTATATCTTTAAAAATGTCAATAGTTGACGAGATATAAGGTAATTTCTTAATTATGTATTTTTTGTTTATTCTCTTAATAATATAGATAATTAAAAGTAATTATTCGCTATGACTAAAAATAATTGCTTGAGAATTTTGAGTGGTGGAAAAATAATTTTTAAAAAACAAAATCATTTTTTTGACACTTGATGTATTGAAATATTTTTTCTTGGTTATATTATCTTGAACATATTTCAACTACTTCCTTTTTACTTACATACTCAGCATGACGAAGAGTCAAAGTTGGGCGTACCCACCACCATAACTACATACGGCTGCCACAGGAGCATAAGGATTCACCTATGCCAGTATATATACATATAAATTATATGTATATGTGTAGATATAGAAAGACAACTACGTCGAGGTTGAAATAAAACGTAGTCGTAGGACAGCAGCAGCCGGCGCGTCTGCTCGGCACGCCTCGTTAGATTTATCGCTTCACCAATTGCTTCCTACATCTTTTCTCGCTGAATATCATTCACATCTATTCTTTATTCTAATCAATATCCCACATCCGTTCGAAACCACATTTTTTCACTCACAAAAAATCTCTTGACTCTTGAATATCATTTTTTTAAGTAAAGTGAACCGGGAAAATATTTAATAATTCGAAAACAATGTTTTTAATTCAATATAATAACATTTTACTAAGGGAATAATTTTATTATTCTCTAAATAGCCAAAAAAAATCAAGTCAAGAAAAATTTCTTGGTTAAAAATTTATTTACATGATTTAAATTATTAAAAATAATTATTTTCGTTCAAAATTTTTAGTTAAAAAAATTTTCTTCTTAATTTAAGATTAAGAAATTAAATAAAAAATAATTTTTTTTAATCAAATTTATTTTTTTTTAATCCTTAAATTGATTTTTAGATAAAAAAAATTATCAATCTGTTTTAAAATTATTGTTAAGTTTTTTTAACAATTATTAAAAAAATTGATTTTTTGTTCTAACAAAGTTATAATTAAAATATAGACATTATTCGGCTTAGTATTATTTTTTAAAGTGACTCGTATAACTCAGTAATATTTGTAGTTATGTTCCAGTGGTATTATACATTTATATATGGACACAATATAAAAGCAGAGATTTACTTTCAGACAGCTTCATTAACGCTCACCGCGGGTATCTCGACTCACTGTCCGTCCTTTACAACCGTGAACTCCTCGAGGTCATGAACTCATACCTCTACCTATTACAGCGATGTGTTAGGTGTGAATATTGTACACATGATCCCCCTATATCTAATTTTACACTCTCGGCTTCAAAATTTCGAATAATAAAAGCTGAAAAATAATTTAAATTTTTCCACCGGATAAAATCCGGCGAAAAAAGATCAAAGACGATAATTTAAAGACCCCGGAAGCAATAATAAGAATTTTAAAGATTTTCCGTTTAAATTTCCTCCGAGTTCACAACAATAGCGAGAGCAGTAATGACAAACTAAAACCGGGCAGTAAAAAATGTAAACAATAATAAAAATAAAGTAAAGGGTGACGGCGTGACGTGAAACCCATCCGACCGCCCGCGGTGACGGAACACGATTTCTTGCGCCCTCTCGAGTGAACACCATCAAAAAATCATCACCTGTGTCTTAAGCTCCAGGCCGAACTGATACTGAGATGAGCTCTGATGCTCTGCTGGCTGGTTTAAGTTTTAAATTCTCTCTTCCAGAGGTAGAGGTAGAGAAATTATTATCCTAGTGTATAACGGATAACCACCCAGCCGAGCGTCAACTAAAAGAGAATAAAACACCAGGCTCATCCACATACATTACATCCACATTTAAACGCCGAGCATAAAAAGAGAAATCAAGATTTTTCAATTTACAGTCTACAGTCTACAGTCTCTGCCGCGATCCGTCCAAAAGATAGAGGGTAAGCTGACATTTTCGGGGTGCTGACATTTTCACCCCGGGCTACCAGCCTGATACTCTGCTCTCTGGTCTCTAGTGTTGCCGTACTTTTATACAGAGCTAGAATTACTGTTAGAATGTGAATAAGTCGCAAGAAATCCCTGGAATTATTTTTTATTTGGCCATATGTGGTCTGATCTGCTCGAATATGACCATGTCACGCTATTTATCAGAACATGACTGGAAAAATTACAGTTTCAGATTGTAATTATTACAAATTTTTTAAGAATTACATTGTATAATGTAAATATTACATTGAAAGCTCTAAAAATTAACATATGTTATTGCGAACTGCAATTTTTCTAGTTTTTTATACGAAGCGATCCTTATTACTTTATTTATAATGTAATTTTTCGATTTTTCTTTTTTCCGTGAATAAGAAAATAATTTACTGTAATTTTGTAGTTTTTTTAAGATTTTCAAAAAATTACATACGAACATATATCAGGCCTGATATGGCCATATCAAGTCGCATATGGACGTGCCAAGCTATATATATCATGATATGGCTATATCAGATCATATATAACAATAAAAAAATAATTTTTCATTTTTGATAGAAATAAAATAGATAAAAATGTCAGATAAGTTTTATAAATCTCTTTATTGATAGTTTTCATGATCTTAAATTATTTATAAATTATAAAACAAAAAAAATTTAATTAAATGTAGTTATTTTGTGATTTCTTGCTTTTTGGCTCAATTATTTTTTTTTTCTTCATAAATTTTTATATTTTTATGCTTAAAATTTGTGAAACTCATTTAATTAAGTAAAAATTTGTCTATAAAAAGAAGATTTTTATTTTATAACTGAACTTTAAGTCTCTTTTCTTTTTTTTCCTTGCTAACTTGCGCTTCAAACAGCCAATATTCGAACTTAACTCTATTATAGCGAGACAATTTAGCGATCATGAGCCCTCTATCGGAGATTTTCAACACTAATTTTGGTCAAAAAATTACAAATGGGCGTATTAAGCTAGATATGGCTAATTTTCATGAGAACTTTTCATAAAAATCCATACCAATAAATTTTTTCATGAAAAAAGTTGTTATGTTGTGTTATGTAATCGTTGTATGAGGGAATGTGTGACATTTTAGAGGGTAAGAGACACCACTGGCCCTGTCATTCAGTGGTCACGTCAACGGTTCGTTACGGTGTTACATGATTTTAAATATCTAGATAAAGAAAGGATCTGATGGTGGTAGATATTAGGGCGCCGCAAGCTCCTCAGAGTGCGCCTCAGTTGGCTTCTATAGACCCCACGTGCTCCGCACATTGTATATTGTATATTGTCTATTCCCAGTTCCCAGTGGAATATATTACGCGCCCACGCGCGAATGAAACTGCCACGGTTGTATCACCGCACCGAGCACGCGTCCTACCGCATTTACTTCCCCGGGTTATATACGCACATATATACTATGTTCGTACATAATACTAGTAGACTTTACGTTCATCTCGAGACACTTATTGCTGTATTATCTGACTAAGTAAATTATTATTTTTTTTTTTTTTGAGACTTTTATTAATGACGTTCATTAATAATCACAAAGCAATTAACCTTTAATAGATTTTTTAATATAATATTTATTCTTAAAATAAAAAAACTCAGTAAAATTTATTAAAAACTGATTAATTTTATTCAAAATAAAAATATAAAAATTATAAATTATATTTAGAAACAAACTCAAAAACATTTTCCTGAGTAACAACTCCAACGAACTTTTCTCCAAGTTCAGTGTCCTTAATAATGACAGCTAAGAGTTCTTTCTCGAGTGTAACAGCAACGCGACCAAGACTGGCAGTGTCGGATAATTTATAGAATTGTTTAACGATAATTTTTTCGATGGTATCAGACCACTTAACGGAGCCATTCATCACTCCTGCTCTGATTGATTGCGGCGTAATGTACCCAGTGACTCTATCGCTGGCATTAACAGTCACAATAAAATCGCAAGATTCTTTTTTCAACTTATCATACGCTTCTTTGCAAGTTGCATTGGGTAGTAAAGTTGTTGGCTTGGTGATTATTTCTGCCGGCAAGGGGTTATTCCACCAACTTTCACTTCCTGCTGGAGCTGGTGGATCCTATAAATAATATATTGCATTATAGATTAATAGTATACATTTACAAGATGAAATTTAGTGTTTGAATCTTACCATATATCCACGTGCTATCATCCAGTTGTCGGAAACAAACTTTGTCATGTAATTACGAATCCCATCGGGAAGTACGACCACAACTCTCTTATCTTTCGGCAAATCTTTAGCTAATTTCATTGCTGAGTAAACTGCAGCACCGCTGCTTGCACCGCATAATATACCTTCGTTTTTTATTAGCAATCTTGACATATTTAGCGATTCATGATCATTAGTTTTCATCCATTTGTCAATAACCGTACGGTCTAAAACGGTTGGTATGAAATCATATCTACGAATAGGAAAATTATTTATTTGGAAAAAAATTATTTTTAATTATGACCTTGTATCTTGTAAACTATTGACATTTTTAAAGATATAAGTTCATTCCGATATTTCACTCATCAAGACCTTTCATTTAAATACCCACATCAATTTTTCATATATTTTATATATTTATATATATATTATACATATATAGATATATGTATATATGAAAAATATGTCAAAAATGCAAGTGGGTACTCAAATAAAAGCTCTCGATGAGTGTAACATCGGGATGAGCTTATATCTTTAAAAAAGTCAATATTTAAGAAAGTACAGTGCAATTTAACAAAATTCATTGATGGGAATTATTTATAAAAAATACGTACCCAATACCTTCAACGTCATAAAACGTAATATTAGTCTTATTTAGCTCTGGTGGTTCTGCTAAAATACTACTAAGCGGATCAATACCAACAATTTTAATTTCCGGAGATAATTCACGCAATCTGCGACCTATTCCAGTAATTGTACCGCCAGTACCAGCACCTGCAACCAGATAGTCTAATTTTCCTTGGCATTGTTCCCAGATTTCTTGGGCAGTTTGATCGTAGTGGGCCAATGGATTACCGGGATTAAGATACTGAAAAAAGTATTGTTAAGCATTGAAAATGTTACTATTGCGGTTTAATAAGTAGACACATACTTGATTCAAAATAATACTATTAGGAATTTGCTTCTGGAGCTTTTCAGCGACTTTGATATGCCCGTCGGGGCTGTCCCAACTCGCCTCGGTTGGTGTTCGGATAATTTCAGCCCCGAGAACGTGGAGAGTAAACAGCTTTTCATTAGACATTTTTTGCGGCATTACGATTATGCAACGATACCCTTTAACAGCAGCAGTCATCGCTAAACCGATTCCGGTATTTCCACTTGTCGGTTCTATTATTGTGGAACCGGGCTTCAGTAATCCTTTGGCTTCAGCATCTTGGACCATGCGATAACCGATACGATCTTTTACAGATCCACCGGGGTTAAAGAATTCACATTTTGCAACTGAAATATTTTTATTTTTATTTATGAAAATAATTCCCAATTAAAATAATAAACTTTAAAAGATTCCAAGTATTTTTTTTTAATATTTAAAATTGCATTCAATTTAAAAAAAAAAATGTTTAGTTAATTTTTTTTTTAATTAATATAAATTTAAAGCAAGAAATATTTCTATCAATATATTTTTTTTTTACAACGCTCTTCATAAAATAAAATAAAACAAGAAATGTTATCTAAATAGTCAACAATGGAAATAACTGCTACGATAATAACACAATGTAAATGCATTATTTTTCAAGGCAAAATATTTCTATCAAATACGCCAATTCAATTAGATAAAACAATCTCTATTTTATTAAAAATATTGCAATAAATTGAGTTTAAAAAATTGCATTTATAATTTTTTAAATTATCTAAATATAGAATTAAAAAAAATTTTTTTGCAATAATTTAATTTATTAAAAAAAAACTTGTAAAAATCCTCAAAGTTTTTTAAATTTAAAAAATTGCATTTATAATTTTTTAAAGTTTCTAACTATAGAATTAAAAAAAAATTTTTTTTTAATAATGAATTTATTTAAAAAAATCTTCAATTGCAGTATAATTTATTTTTTTATTAAATTTTAAACCAATCGGAATAATAAATAAATTAATATATGCAAATATGTAATTAATAAAATACAAAAACAAAGATGACGCAACTTACAGACTTCACATTGAACTCCAAATAATTTAGGAATTTTATTAAGCCTAATCATAGGTGTTTGACCTATGCATTCTAAAATATCCGGTAATACTTTTTTCCTATCATTTAATCTGAAACAATAAAATAAAATTAATTTAACAAATTATTTATGAATATTATACTAAGCAAAAAAATGTATTACTAAATACATACACATTACGAACNCCTATATATATATATATATATATATATATATATATATATATATATATATATATATATATATATATATATATATATATATATATATATATATATATTTTTAATAATGAATTTATTTAAAAAAATCTTCAATTGCAGTATAATTTATTTTTTTATTAAATTTTAAACCAATCGGAATAATAAATAAATTAATATATGCAAATATGTAATTAATAAAATACAAAAACAAAGATGACGCAACTTACAGACTTCACATTGAACTCCAAATAATTTAGGAATTTTATTAAGCCTAATCATAGGTGTTTGACCTATGCATTCTAAAATATCCGGTAATACTTTTTTCCTATCATTTAATCTGAAACAATAAAATAAAATTAATTTAACAAATTATTTATGAATATTATACTAAGCAAAAAAATGTATTACTAAATACATACACATTACGAACGATATGCGGCGTTTCGGCATTTGGGACCCATGTGCACTTACTAGGACTATCGCATGAACGATTATCCATCTTAGTTAATAATAAAAAAAAAAATAGCACAAGTTTAAATAAAAATTTATTAATATTATAGTAAATAATATTTAAGATTTTATTCAAGCTATTTATGTTTAAAAGCGCTTGAGGAATGATAAAACTACTACACACTACACCGAAGTATATTAAATACATCGATTATATATCCTCCTACTATGTAAACGGTTGCGCGCGCAACTTAACCTAATGGGTTTTTTATTTTTACATTTTATTGCCTGTGCGTACCACCTGTTCTTGCAAATCATTAATTCGTTTTTTTATCCGCTGTAAAGTGACGTATTGTTTCAATTAATTAACTCTATCGATTTTTCAAACTCCGAAAGAAATTATTGTATTGTTGGCAGCTAATGTATTCTTAACGCGGTCTTCATTGGTTTTTATAGCGACGTTGGTAGCACTTGCTCTGAAAAAAGAAATAAAAGCGGATTCCCTGCGCGTAAAAAGTGAAAGGCATGCAAATAACATCAAGAAGATGCGATTCAGAAAAATTAAATATACATTTTAGATTTTTAAATGAAATAATTATTAACATTCCGACGAATTCAATAAAATCAAGATTTCTTAGTTCATATTTATACGATTAATCCTATAAATATTAATTTGCATTTAATATTAATGAAACGCATGTTAGGATTTAAATATAAATGTGAGAATTATAAAGTATTTATAACAAATGTTTCTTATATTATGTCATATTTTTTAAGGATTATTAATATAAATATTTCCTTACTCGTTAATTAATTTAAATTAAATATAAAGATTTAAATAATTTATAAGAGAAAAATTAATGATTCTTTGAAAATAACATTTATCAATTTTAATTTGTTAAACTATTGTGATATAATTATAATTTAACTATTTTATAAAATTTTTAATTAATTGTTAATTTTCCGGTTGAACTTTTAAACGTTTTTAGCCTTGATAGAAAACCATCGAGTTGTACTAGTTTTATAATAAAAAAAAAAAAAAACAATAAAATCAAATTGTTATTGATAGATAAAAATATTTTGTAACAATCTTATGAGATCCAACCTTGATCTGAAAATCTAATATTGACAACTAAATCTTCTAGTTGCTTTTTGTAAACTAGAGCATTATTTTATTACAACACTATATCAATAAATTATGCTCAGAATCATTAACTTGGATATTTATAATATACACATTTAAATTTTGAATACCTGCAAATTTATTTATCACAAATACATAAATTTTAAATATAAATCAGGATATTTTACGTCAAATCAAAAAGCTAAAATTATCACATGAAAAATTTAAAACTACAAAAAATTATCTACAAAAGCCTGTTATGGTTTTTTGAAAAAAAGTATTTTTTACTCTTTACATAATTCAAATATTTTTTCATAAGACAAATCAAATGGTAAAGTCTACTATTTAAAGTTAATAATTTTAATAAAATTAACTTTACCACTACAATATCCCCAAAACAATTTCAACTTACACCATAAGCAAAATGACCAGCAGCAATTTTCCAATTACCCCGAGGGAAACAACAATAGATAAATCAATAAATCCGCAGTTTGAACTTGAGCTCGTAAACAGCGTCCGATTAATAATTATTAATTATATAACAACCAAAGAACCTTAACAGGAACGAGAGTTAGCAGGAGCGAAGCCATCAACAAGCCCCGCGCATATAATCGACATTGTTGCGGCATTGTTTACGGTGGCCAGTGAATTTATCAATAGACATGCCTCGGCCGTCAGCATACTTTGCATACCCGAATTATTTCACACACTATTGGCATTAAACCGTGTATGTTTGGCCATAACGTTTACATAGTTTTAGTTACCAACAAAACTGCAATCCGTTGCAGTTGGGATATAAAATACACATAACATTGACGGGGAATAGAAAGAGAGAAGTGTCCAGAACAAAACCGAATTCATATCACACAGGTTCATATATCCTTTTAAAACCTTGGCGTCATAATCCGGCAAGTTCACGTGACCTTTTCGACATCATCCAAAGGACATACCATCAAAGAAGCTGTATAGGACATATAGTTCACCAGTGGATGACACCCAGCCTATGGTGGATGTGAGGCACAACAAAAGCAACCCTATAACATATAGGATAACAGAACACAACAGTGTATAATCCTTAACCCGAAAACCCAAGCCGTTAGCTGTTGACATTTAGCCTCCCAGGTCTCATCATTTTGCCAGATACTATACCCAATACTGGGTACTACACGGCTTGTGTTAAAAAAACAACAGCACAGAAGAGAAGAAGGAAGAATAACCGGTTGAGGGTCTCGAAAAAGGATTAAGTAGGCGGAGGTGACCGCGGATACAAAGGACACGGATCTTGGCAAAAAATTGACCTTTTATAGTATAGGGTTTATATACCTAAAAAGTTACTACCTGATCCGATATATCCGGAAGCATAATCAGTGATGGGGCCAACATAGGTAACCCTGTCTATATACACGATATGCCATGCTAATGGGATTGGCATTGTTCCCATTAACATTACAATAAGACCCTAAACGGGTGCACCATGGTTGCTCGAGGTGAAATGAAAGACCATATAGACTACCCTGTAAATGAGAGAGCTCAGTGTATGACACCTCGTAGTTGGAGTTGCCTAATTCCTAGTTATGTGTCATTGTGTGTCACATTGTCTAACGCCCTGGTAATGCGTGTCGTCGAGATCCGTCCCGATGATACCACTACCAAATACTCGGGTTCTTGTTATGATAATCGTTTGCTATGCCGGCATTATTCCAAGCGGAGGCGCTTCCTCACAATATTGTGATATCCGATATACTCTTTATGCCCATCTTTAAATATTCTTTTGCTTTTTGTTGGATTTAGATTTTGGAAGTTGATGGCTTCTATACCTGCGTTTTATGTTGTAATACAAATTTTGAAGACTAATTTGTCGAGATTTTTTTCTTTGGGATTGTAAATTCAAATTTAGGTGTTTGTTGGGTCTATTTTTGGAGGTCTTATGAGTTATTTATCAAGGTTAATGATGATTTTAGATAAATAATATTGAAGAAATTTATTTTGTGAAGATTAATTCTTCTTTTTTAAATATTGACGTTTTTAAAGATATAAGCTCATCCCGACGTTACACTCATCAAAAGCTTTCATTTGAGTACCCATATGCATTTTTGATATATTTTTCATATATACATATACATGAGTATAACATCGGAATGAGCTTATATCTTTAAAAATGTCAATAGTTCACGAGATACAAGGTCATTTCTTAATTATGTATCTAGATTTCAATTTTCATTGAACAAAGACTAAAAATTTCTTGAAAAAAGTCAAAATTTTTTGAGCCAAGATTTTTTTTTTTTGAGTAACGATACTATATTTATTTTTAAAAAAATAGCTCAGCTTTCTAGATATAAAAAATAATTTATTTGCTAAATATAATGTTGACAAAATTTGAAAAGTAAAAAAAAAAATGAGGTGAAAAATAAGCGGGATCAAAACAGCAGAGATTTATTCTGAAGCGTTGCAAAGAGTACTTCCAGTATCACTACCATCATTATTATCATCATGAGGCTCTACACACAAAACAGCACTGTAGCAATCTATTACAATCTTACTTACGAATTGCAGAGGTGACGTCACTGACAATGGGAGGTCGAGTCGTGATTAAAGATCGAGACTGCGTAAAAAGTTTTAGAGTGTGCTTGTGAGCACAAGTTAAGCGTTTTTAAACTACCAGGCCTTTTATTTCTCAGACTGCCAAGAGAAGACGACTGAGAAATATTACCCTCACTAAATTTAAATAAATATTCTTATCACACTCTAACGCTATAATATTATTGACCCGGTCTATTAAACCTCCAAATTGGCGTTGATGTAGTCCTAAAAATTTGGCAGTGATAGTAATTTAATTTGAGGTAATAACAGTGTTAGTCGGTAATTATTGGTTTAATGAGTAATTTGGCGCCTCGGTTCGATTTAACGCTAGCCATTATTATATTATGCGGAGGTGAATATCTTCGAGTGAGGAATAACGAATATCCGGCACTCATTTCATTCGTCGCAGCGTCGTAAGCACGCGTCGAGACGATAAATGACCATAGTCGAGGGTGCGTATTATACATAAGGTCTCAATGCACACACTTACCAGTACCCTCGGTTCAGTTGATGCACGTAAAAAATATATATGCTAAATCTTATTCAACTGAGTATAAATGCGAAATTTGTCAAAACTTCTTGGGTGGTTTATTATGCGCCTGGAAAATTTTATTTACTTATGACAAAAAGTTAATATTAATATCAGGCATCTATATTATTAAGAGAACAAGAAAAATTTTGTGTCCAGGATAGTCATATGATAAAATCGGTTTTTTTAGTCTCATTACAAAAGTCTTGAACATAATTAAGAAGTGACCTTGTATCTTGTTAACTATTGACATTTTTAAAGATATAAGCTTATTTTGATGTAACACTCATCGAGACCTTTCATTTGAATACCCACATCAATTTTTCATATATTTTATATATTTATGTATATTATATATATTTATATATGACAAATATATCAAAAATGCATGTGGGTACTCAAATGAAAGCTTTTGATAAGTGTAACATCAAGATGAGCTTATATCTTTAAAAATTTTAATAGTTAATTAAGAAAGTACAGAGCTATCTAACAAAAGTCAATGCATAAAAACGGAGAAAAAAATATTAATTAAATATAATGTTTAACAATAAAGTTATGAATTTAAAAAAATAATTATAAAAGTGTAGACAAAAAAATCAAATAATTTTCTTTATTACTCTATTTCTCAATAATTGAGAATATGTTAATCAATAAAAAATATTCCATAAACTAAAAAATAAATTTAACTACTAAGATTCAATTAATGTTGATGAATAGTATTGAAATAAATGAAGCAAGCATACTTTCATAAATATAATTCCGACACCTAATGAACAAGCAATCAGTCCGAGATACAAGTAACTCATATTGACCTCATCATGATTTATAGTCCAGCCTATTTGTCTCCTCGATCAGCGTAATTAATTCGTCAGCCAATGTTTATTAATAAGCATAAGCATAAGTACATTAATAAACAAAAAAATAAAATTAAAATTGAAACCGAGGGGTCACGCAATAAATCTTGAGATAAAATATTAAACGTGAATGTGGACGCCGAGAATAAAAATGTCGAAGAATGTTGGAGATTGGTGCTCTATATAATGTTTGGATGTCGTCAGCTTGTCATCAATTAATCCCATCAATTGGAGTAACTGCGGCGTCGACGAGTGGCGTCTCATAATCAAGCAATGCCAACGTTATTCATCTCCACCCATTAGATATCTCTTCACTTTATACATTTATTATTATTCCCGTGTACGTGCTGGTATTATTATTGCTACATTGGTAGATGCGTTAACCGTTAAATGCCCTGGCGCCTGCTCGACTGGATCCCCATCAGCAATACAACACAACTTAACGTAAATTAACCAATCTTGATTCTCAGTGACCACCAGTCTCCCTCAATAATCTTTTCAGTCTTAACATTCTACGAGTTCTCAGTCTCAGTGTCTTACATACGTCGACAATCTTTCTCAACCTCTTACTCCCTATTTCAATCCTTTAAACCGCTACTCTTCTCTTCATAAAATTAAATTAAAATACTTTTGACCATAATATAAGGAATTAAACCATTAAACATTTTATTTTTTATTGAATACTATTTTGTTTAATTAATTTTTTTTTAAATTAAAGTACTTTCTTAAATATTGACATTTTTAAAGATATAAGCTCATCCCGATGTTACATTCATCAAGAGCTTTCATTCGAGTACCCACATGCATTTTCATATATTTTTCATATATACATATATATAAATATATGAAAAACTGATGTGGGTACTCAAATGAAAGGTCTTGACGAGTGTAACATCGGGATGAGCTTATATATTTAAAAATGTCAATAGTTTACAAGATACAAGGTCATTTCTTGATTATGCATCTAGAGATAGAGAATTTTCGAATGCAGCCTAAATACTTATCATAATAAATTGACTATCGGTGAGAATTATATGAAACCTTGAAAAGGTACAACTCCAGGTCAAGACTTTTCCAACGATACCAAATTTAATGATAAAAACCCATTTTATCATATAAATGCACTGATCACAAAATTTTGCTTATTCTCTTAATAATATAGATTCAATAGAAATAAATTTATTTTAGTTTATAGGAATTTTCTTTTCAAAAATTAGGTACAACATTTTAAGTACAGACAGAGCCCAAATATTTATATAGTAATACAGATTTTGAATATATTTTTTCGATCAAGACAATTGACATTCGTCAATATTGTTTTATTTTGTCTCAAAAATTTTTTAAAAATTTATCCATAGATATTTTATCTATTTTCAAAAATGTATATCTTTAAAAAGCTTGAATTTAATTCAGATAATTTTTTATACATTATAAAAAATTAAATTTTAATTGATCATATTAAATACTTAATATTTAAGTAAAAATTTTTTGAAATTAAATGAAAAAAAACTTTACTAAAATTATTTTTATTTCAAAATGTTTCAGACGCATGCGGGTTATCAGACGTAGCGCACATCGAGTCCCTCCAGGAGAAATCTCAATGTGCATTAGAAGAGTACTGCCGAACACAGTATCCGAACCAGCCAACCCGGTTCGGGAAACTGCTCCTGAGACTGCCATCTTTAAGAACAGTGTCATCCCAGGTGATCGAGCAGCTATTCTTCGTCCGACTGGTCGGAAAAACCCCGATAGAAACCCTGATCCGGGACATGCTGCTCAGCGGCAGCAGTTTTAACTGGCCCTACATGTCCACAATGTGACACTCTGTATGGCGGCAGCTAGCTTCCGCATAACAATAATCATA
The DNA here is from genome assembly GCA_905319865.3 of Cotesia congregata. Lineage (NCBI taxonomy): Eukaryota > Metazoa > Arthropoda > Insecta > Hymenoptera > Braconidae > Cotesia > Cotesia congregata. Next base: position 433,113 of record CAJNRD030001122.1, read on the forward strand.
CTATCCATCGCCTTGCCATTGGCCATAAAATGGCCCTTGGTCAATGCTCTGGTACCTCCAAATCACTTTAATTCTTCGACAATATAAATGTGGAATTGGAACAGTCAAAAAATTATTAAAATCTAGTAAATTTTTTTTTTTACCAAAGCGAAAAAAGCGTATACGACTAAAAAAGCCCGAATTTTTGGATTTTTTAACTAAAAAACGGATTTAAAAATTGTATAGAGTTAATATTTAACGTTTATAACGATTAAATAAATAAAAAATTACGGTCCAATGTAGACGGCCATTTTGGAACTTAGAAATTAACGTCCGCGACATCTATGCCGATGTTTTGGTTAGAAAAATAGTTTTTACGCCATTAAATATTGTTGAAGATATATTTATTAATATTTTTTGTTTTAAAATTGTAATTACAAATTAATTAATTGATTAATAAGGAAGCTTGTTTATTTTTTGTAGTTGAAATTATACATTTTTATTTAATAGCTTCCTAATTAAATTGATTAAATAAATAAAATATAAAGGCAAGTGTGATTTAAAATGTTAAAATATGCGGAGTACAGTGTATGATATTGTAAAATAAATGTGGCAATGTTACAAGTTAATTACTTATTAATTTTAGTCAACAATTGTTAGGATTTAGATATGAATTATTTTTTATGTTATTATTATTATTATTACTACTATTATTATTATTATCAATAATATTATTATTATTATATTAATGAATTGATTAATAAAAAGTAAATAAAATATATTGTTTTTCTTTTTATATATTTGAGTAGAAATTTTAATTAATCACAAACGCAACAGACACTAGCGTGACTTTACAGTTAGCGCCGGTGGACAGGGATCGAGCCCGCGCGAAGTGTGACTTTTTTTATAAATTGACATGATGATAATAAAATGTATTCCATGGATTTTTAGCGTCCTTACCATGCCTGGAACGCATTTGCTCACATTGAATACACTATTTAAAAAAAAAAAAAAAAAACGCAATTTTGAAGACACTTGTTAATGTATTATAATTCCGTCGGTCCTTTCCTTAATCCCGACCTCTTTTGTATACGTATGTATGATACATTGAGTGTATAAAGACATTTAGTAAGAGTAATGAACACTTTTTTTGTAATTACTGTAAATAATTGATTAATTATAAATAAAATATATGTGCATGTATAAATAAAAAAATTATACGTATCGATACGTACATATTACATTATAAATATATTATTAATTATTATTATTAATATTATTACTATAATTATGATTATATAGAAAAAAAAAAAAGAGTATAAATATATATTATACATATATTAATGAATAGGTGGGTTAATGTGCGAGTGTATGTATGATGAGTTGCATTAATGATAAAAAATTATGAGAAAAATAAATAAAGTGAATAAAAAAAAATTTTTTGGGTATTTTTTTTAGTTTTAGAAACTTGATCTTATTTTAAGTGGAAAAAAATTTATTTTTTAATTAACAATTATTAAAAAATATTTAAGGGACTTTAGTGAAGTTAAAAGAAGAAAAATAATAAATTTTATAGTATAAAAAATTATTTTTAGACTTTTTGTTAATTTTAGAATATCAAATTTTTATTTTACTAAAAATAAAACTTATAAAGTTAAAATTTTTAGAAAAAAATGGGAAAATTCCACTTTTTATATTACAAACAATTTTTTAAATTTTAAGCTTTGTTAAAAATTTTTTTTAGTAAAAATTAACTAATAATTCTACAAATAAATTTTTTAAACTCTATAAATTAAATTTCTCCAACAAAAAAATTAAATTACAAGAATTTCTTTGTAAAAAAAACAGAAAGCAGCCAAGTAAAACGCACTTGACTGTAAAAAAAAAAGTCAATTCTTGGATTGTCACCCCAGCGAGAAATTATTTGTGCATCGCGTGGCTTGGAATTCGTCGCGGCGTCGTCTTGATGGAGATTCTCTCAGTTAAACTCCCTTTACTCTCTAACTCTTGTTATTTAAACTCTTATTCTTTCTTTTTCTTATCTTCTCTTTGTGCCTTCTCGATTTTTTTGGTCATTTTGTTCCAAGCAATTGTTTATATTGGGGCACGCCGATTTTGAATTCCCGGGGCCCGGCGAGCTAAGCTGCCGAGACCGCGACGACTGGCATTTGGCAAAAAAAAAAAATTTATTCACAAAAATAAAAAAGTGAGCAGCATAAAAAACAGAACAATTGACCGAAAAAAGCACCGGGCACATAGCAAAAATATTTATAGATAGTTAAAATTATTTTCGGAATAAAAAGTTTATTTAAAAAATGACTAAAAATATTCGCTCCTTACTTTTTATCAGAATAAAATAAAAATAAAAGAAGGACATAGTACACGATGAGTAAAAGAAGCTACTGAGTATTTGGCCAAAGGGTGAAAGCTCTTTGTGTATCGTTGGAGGATCGTGACTGGATTTGCTGGAGTTCTCCATGAAACGATCACCCGAGACCTCGTTCCTTTGGTCCCGTGACTCTTTTATGTATACAGACATATGTGTCTATGTGTATCGTCCGGTTTAGACTGGATAAAACGTGCCCAAGCTCACCGATCACTGGATGTTTACTTTGTAAATTATTTTTATTTATTCTCCTTTTATTGTTCTTTAAGAGTTAAAGAAGTCCCTGCAGACTGGACCAAGTTGCTCCTGTCGCCTGCTCCTGTGTCTCGTGTTGTCCTGTTGCTGCTGCCGCTGACCCCCGTCGCGTACGCTCTTTCTGTTATGTGTAATATGGAACTAACCATCGATGCTACTCCTCCTACTTTGTGGCTTCTTGCAGCCTCCACGGTTGCCGCGGGTTTTCAATTTTATAACTTATAACTTACAACTACGACTATATCTACATATTTATCCATTTATACATTCTTTACTTCTGAATTTATATTAGGTACAAATGGCAAATGATCTAGAGCTCCGTATCAAATCGTCGGATTAAAAAATTAGTTTTTTTTTTTTTATCAAAACCACTAAGCGAAAAAAATTCTCTATTAACCATTTAATATTATTAATATCTAATAGAGGTATAATATTTTGGTTTTGATCATTTAAATAATTCATAATTGGACTATTGCTGTATCAAAATATTAAAAAATCACCCTTTAAAAAATAAGGAGTTAGACCAGTTGCTAATTAGACCGTCGAAATGGTTCTTTAAAGTGATATAATAAATTTTTAACTAATTATTTTTTCAAACAAATGGAAGATTTTATAAAATTGAGTTAGAACATTTGCTAATTAGAACGTTGATATTTAATTTTAGATAAATTTTTATTATAAATAAAAACAAAATTAAACATTTAAAGTTTGATAAAGTAAAATGGGTTTTTTTTTTTTTACTTTAATAATTGAACTTGAAATATATTTTATATTTCAGATTAATAATAATGTTAATTTCAAAATAATATTGGGATTAAATATGAGTAAAATATAGTACAAACTATTTAATTGTGTTTTTTATAAATAAAGATGATAAATAAATAAATGAATAAATAAATAAGTCGATCAAAAATTATCGGATTATATTAAAAAAAAATTTTACTATTGGGATTTTGTTAAAATGTTTGATTTTGTTTTTTTTTTTATCATCAAAATAATAATTCTTTGATTATATTTAAAATAAAATGTACCTAATTATTAAAATTAAATTGTAAATTTTTGACCCAACAAATTCATAAATTCATAAAAATAAAAGCATTGAATTAAAAAAAAATAAAGAATTTTGGTGACATGCCAGAAATAACTCTTGAAAACAAAGCATTCATTACTCTTCTTCCCAGCGCATTGGACATATATTTCTCTAAACTATGTACACTATTTAAACTCGTTATAGCACCATCTGCTGAAGCAAATTAAATTTTCTCTTAGTTAAAAATAAAAAACCTCATCTTTGTCTTTAATCTAATCTAATTGAATAACACTTTCGCCTAATGGTAAGTGGTAGAATCCTTCCCCTTGAGCTAATGCCACGAGTGTATAACAAACATACAAGTATTTGTATATACTTTCGATTGACCAACAATTCGTTTCGCAATACTTGCGAAATAATTGTTGACACGCGTGGAACGTATGCACGATCACTCTCATGAGACACTCCGAGTTTTAGTCCTACATGTATTATATTATATATTATGTGTTTTGTATTAAATGCGACGTTAGACAACACGTACACTGCTATTCATACATTTATACATATATATATATATATATATATATATATATATATATAGATGTATAGTCCTACATAATCTATTGCCTGTTGCTGTTGTGCGATAAATTGATGATAGAAAACTCGAGAAATTAATAAAATTGCACTCTGTCATTGACTAATTATTTTAAGCTTCTCTAATGCTGCTCATTACTTAGCTAATTTATTATTATATTAGATCGAATCATTTGTTTATGTATTTATCTAATTTATATTATTAAAAGATTATTAAATAAAAAAAAATTGTGTCCAGGATAGTCTAGATACATAAGAAATAACCTTGTATCTTGTGAACTATTGACATTTTTAAAGATATAAGCTCATCCCGATGTTACGCTCATCAAGACCTTTCATTTGAGTACCTACATCAATTTTTCATATATTTCATATATATTATATATATGTATATATGAAAAATATATAAAAAATATATAAAAAATGCATGTGGGTACTCAAATGAAAGCTCTTGATAAGTGTAACATAGGGATGAGCTTATATCTTGAAAATATATATTATATATATGTATATTCAAAACATATGTAATTAATTATGAAATTAATTGACATTTAAAAATTTTTTAGATTCTGTTAAAAGATGAATTATTAAAAAAAAATATTTTTTTTAATTTTCACTTGAGAAAAATATAGTCAAGGCCATGCAATCTCAATGATAAAAATAAATGAATACCTCAATTGATAAAAAATCGAAATAAAATGTTTTATTGCAGCAGATTACGTAGAATAGAGTTCTAAAAACAAGAACAGAAGCTTTCATTGAATAAATCGATAAGACAGTATGAATTGGTCTACAACATACAACTATATAAATTAATTTAATTCATAAAATTCGTATCAGTGACAATCCCTTTAGATAATAAAAAATTAATTAACTTGAAACAAGCTTCTCTTAAAATAAAAAACCGTCCCATAAATATTCCTCGAATTTAAAAATTATAAAATGATTAAATTTATCTCGGGTCTATCGGTGAGATAAAACTCTTATTGTGGGTTCCCTCGTATATAAGTCTGTTAGTGGGATAGGAGTGCAGATGAGTGGACTTCTACTACACCCCCAAGTAGTTTAGTTTGTAGTCCTCGGAGCGGAAGATTTGGACTGTGTCCAATGCTCGAGGTACCAACCACAACTTCTGCCCGTATATTTGGATTCACAGAGTATGACTCTATGTACTTTATCACGAGCTTCTCAGCTTCAGAGAGATACCACTCGCCCCTTGTGATAACCCCTACGTCTGACCTTATTATATGACTACTCTATTTTCTTCGTGTGTGTTTCTTTAATTTATTCTTCATCTCAACAATTCGTCTTGATATAAATTAATAGTTTTATTTTTTCCTTTATCTCTATCATAAATTGTTATTTTAAACGTCACAGAAGTTGATAAACAATCGATCTAATCATTTTTTTATCTAAAACTTAATTTTTATTAATAAACAAGTTATAGAAATTTTGTTATATATAAAAATTATTTATTAAAAATTGAATAAAAAAATTATTCTTTTTTTATTTCAATTAACTGGAAAAAAAAAAAATTATAAGAATTTTAAATAGTATTTTTATTTTTAAACGAAAATTATTTTTAATATTTTTTAATTTCTATTAAAAAAATTTTTTTTAGCATTAAATAATTCTTTAAATATTCTTAAAAAATTTTTTTAAGGTCTCCAATTGAATTAATAATAATAATAATTATAATTAAATATTGTAATATTTTAAGTCATCAAAATTTTTTTATTAAATTTTATTTTTTTATAAAAAAAAATTCATGAAAAAGACGTTTAAAAAAAATTTAGAGTCACTAAAAATTTTAATTCAAATTTTTTAATATGTAAAATTAATTGCAGATATAACAGAAGAATTTTTCATTAAAGAAGTAATTTTTAAACTCAATAAAATATTTAGGAAAATTAAAATGAAATGTATTAAACATTATTTGAGTCTAAAAAATTTTCTTTTTTTGCTGAAAATAATTTTTAATATTAAAATTGAATATTTATATTTTTTAATTATCAATATTGACTTATATTTTAATCATTAGATTTAATTATTGTTTTATTAAAAAATTTTAATGTAATTTTAGTTATTAATAATTATGCACATAATCGACTTGTGTATACAATAATAAAAAATAGGTAAATTAAAGAACAAGTTTAAATGAGTGTATTTACCGATTAGTTGTTGGGACGATCAAAGGGATAAACGAAGAACCGCGGACAGTTGGACCCTCGCCTTCCGTTGGTTGATGGAGTAATGTGCGTTTGTTATGTTTCAATTGTTATTTTCAACCCACGCTTTAAGTAAATTATATCAAGTTAACTTTCCATTTGGGATCGTCGATCTGCCTTTAACATTTGAATAATGATATTAAGGCTTTATTAGATATTAGAGGTTCCGGCTTGTGTCTTGACAAATTAGACCTCTCTTTCATCTAAGACAATAGAAGAACTTAATGAGGCACTTTGAAATGTCTTCAAAATGTCAAGGATATTTTTCATACATTTCGATAACTTATTTAATCTTCTATTTTGACAACAGACATTGATCTGTATAAGAGTCATATCGTCTGGAAGGGAAGTAAGAATTTTACGGAAAAATAAGTGTAAGATAAGATGTTTTAAGAGACATGAAGTGAGGGCGGTCAATGTTATACTGCGTAAGTGAGAGGCGGAGTCAGAAACTCGCGGGTCAGAGGGCACAACCAATCGCAGCACGCTGATAACCGCCACTTGCGGTTCCGTGATACAAGAATTTTATATTATTTCATTCTTCTGATAGAATCATTTGGAAAATCTGACAAGATTCTTGATTAGTTAAGTGCAAACATAGGCTCTGAAAAAAAAAAAAAAAAAAAAAAAAAAAAAAAAAATTAATTTGAATCAAGAGAAAAATTCTTGAACCAGAAAAATAATTTTAAATTGCCTTGAAATGAAAATTAAGTTAGCTGACATTTAATAATTTTTATAATTTTTTTTTTATTGAAAAAGAATTTCTTCGAATTTAATTAATACTTGATTCATTTTATTTTTCTAATTATTTAATTTTTTTTTTGAAATTGAAATTTAGTTGTATAATTATTTATTGAAATTAAGTCAAATTTCGGAAAATTAATTCTGAAGAATGATTTATCTTATAGGTGAAAATTTCTAGGTTTGACTTTCGATCATACTTATGACAAATTTATACCGTCGAATCGTAAGAAAAGATTGGAGTTTTTTAGCACAAAGTTTCTCCGTCCGAAAAGGTTCGGAGATTACATTACCCAAATGGAAAAAAGGAAGAAAGGAAGAAAAAATGAAAGGGGAATTAATTTTATTCTTGAGAAGACGATTTATTACTGGGGATCAATCCAATCCCATTTACGCTTGGACACGGGGCAGTTTTACAAATTTCAAGTGTCGCATAATCCGTACATTTGTCCACGTCGTAAAATTTTTGGCTCAGTAATACCTAAACACGTTATTACTACCTAAACACGTAGAAAAATTTTTTAATGTTAAAATTTGATTTTTTTAATTTATGCAGAAGAAAAATGTAAAATTTTTCCAAGATTGTTAGATTCTTGGGAAATTAAAGGTTGAATTTTCACGCGCTAGTTATGTTATTATGTCTTCTTATATGATAACCTAAATCTAGATCGGATAGATAATCCGAAGAAATGATAATCATACGAGTGGCGGCATCGAGTAACAGCGTGTAGAACTACGACCGTAGGAAGAAATTAATAATCAATATATAACCGGTACAAGGAAGGGTGAATAACAGTATGATCCTCCGTTGGTCGTTGCTGCAAATTTATATGCATTTATAATAAATAATATATTATTAATTATTATTATAATATGAAGATAACGAAGAAGCAAAATTTATTTGCATTAACCTAAATAACCGCTTGATGGAAATGTTGTAATAATAAATTAATTAATATACCAAATTTCTAATAATATAATTAAAAACACTAATACTTTTTTATAATTTTCAATTGTAATGATTTATTAGCTTTATTTCTTCTTTACAACTTAAAATAATAATTTTTACTTTTACTTTTACTTTTTTGGGAATAACTTTGAAATTATTTAACATTAAAAATTAATTTAGACAAATAAATTAAATTAGAAAATACAATTTTAAATATTAATATAATTCATGGAAATACAGAATTTACTGAAATTAAATCTGTATTGTCAGTTGTATCTACGGGTGTTAATACATGAGAATTATTATTGTCAATTGTACTATTAACTGAATTCATTTGAAATGGCTGAGGTGCTATTGACTCTTTTTTTGGTCTGAAAATAAAAAAAACACACATTTAGGATTGAGATGGCAGTAAAATAATATCATAAATAGTAATAATAACTACATTAATAACATTAAAGTATCAAAATCTTTGCTAACCTTATTCTGACGTAATAAAATATCCCACCAGCGCCGCCAATAATTATAAAAATAATTAGCGGCACTGACCAATATGCATGAGGTGTGTAAATTTTATCAGTGTAAATCGGTTGTGATTCCCACACAATTCTATTTGATTCTTGTGATGTGAAAAACGAAGGAGAGTGTATTGTAAGAAAAATTACGTACTTAGAATCCGGACGAAGAAGACAATTAGTAAATATATTGTAAGTTTTGTTGTTGCCAATGGTAAAAGATCGATTCACATTCAGAAAAGCCTGAAAAATTAATATATTAAACATTGAAGAAAAATGAAGAAAAATAATTTCTTGATCTTACCGAAAACGCCGCGGCAACCCATACTGTCTCATTATACCCCAAGACAAGACTTTTTTTAACCATAAATAGAGGTTTTTTAGGGTTTTCACACCCTGGAACACCTTTTACACTAATAGAAACCGAACTAGCATAAGTATTGTTAACAATCGTTGGAATGAAAAGATCGAATGTTAAACCATCGTCATTTTTTTTAACCCACGGCTCAAACTCAAATGCCAAAGTAGATTTTGTAAAGATAGTTACGTTTGATACTTTGCTTTGCTTCAAATTTGTCGCTGCTTTTATTGATATGTTATAGCGTGTTGATGGAAGAAGATACAAAAGAGTACTGTATTCGAGTTGATACTGAGAAATAGGATATTCAATGACTTTAGTTTTGTTTAGAAGAATCAATTGATTTCCCAAAAGCGTTAGTGGTGTTTTTACAATGATCAAAAATTTTTTCAACGGTCCGCCAGTTTTGTTAGGATGCTTCCAACGTAGTTCTATTACGCCATTGTCTACCTCTTGTTGTGAAATTATCTTAGGCGCATCTGGAGCTGTAATTGATATGGATTGAAGAGTAAAATTTGCAGGCTATTTAGTTTCCTTTTTAAAGAAAAGCCAAATTTGATGCTAACCTGTTTCATGTCGACGGTATTCAATTTGGGCGGTTTGACCAGGTTTTTCTACTCCTTTATTATAAGCCGTTACCTAAATCAAAAATTTTTTTATCGAAAGATAAATACATCAATAGTTTTCCACAAAAATTTCAGATCGATTCACCACATCTGAATAATAATACCTGAATATATTGTCTTTCTCCAAAAGGTTGATCTATTGTTTTACAAATCAAATCACTCCAAAGTTGGCAAGTTTCATTGGGATAAACCAAAACTATATGGGTTGTATCAGCATAACCTAATAAAATTTTAACACCATAATAAGAAATTTCTCCATTTTGTGGTGGCTTAGGTTCGCGCCATCTTAATGTAAAAGTTTTCTTCTCCTGATCAACTTCTATGATTTCCAAATCTTTAACTTGTGGTGGAGCTAAAGAAAATTTTCTCAAGTTAATAAAAATAACTTTTACATAATTTTTAAATAAAACTTACGACGTGGATTAGTTACAAAAATTAATTCACTGTATGCAGTTTCATTTTGAATTCCGTACAACCTATGAACCACGTGTATTCTAACTTGATACTTTTCAGCACCGGTAGTGTATCCCTTCGATAACATAAATGAATATCCTCTAACATCTTCCTTCGTGCTGTAGTTTTGAACATGTTCACTCAAACCAGTTAAAAACAATCGTGCGCCGTCTATTCTTCCAGTTACTTTTGAACAATATTTTGGATATTTCCATAAAATCGTATCATTTTCCAGTTTCAAGTCATCAAAAGTTTCCGTCGGAATTTCTACCAATTCAAATTCAATATTTTATCAGGTAATAAGTATAAATTTAACTTAATTTTTCAATTAGATTCTTACCAAGTTCGTCAGTTGTAATTATTATACTATCTTCAATTCCAAATTTTGAATTGTACGCCCTTACTTTTACTTTATAGGTCACAAACGAAGTCAAATTTTGAATGTGATATGACATTGAAGCTCCATCAGTAGAAATATTCAAATAAATATGAGACATTAATAAATTTTCGGGCGTCTTCAAATTTTGTCGTTGGCATCCGTCATAATACATTACCTATAACCAAAATTTGTAATACATCTAATTCAAAGATATTTTTGAATTATCTAAAAATTATTACACTAATCATTAATTGATAACCCTCCAAAATTCCATTGGGTTTTAGAGGAGGTGACCATTGGATTAAAGCATCATGCGCGTTTATTTCCCTCACTCGTAAATTTTGAATTATTGACGGCTCTATTAGAAAGTTAAAAATTTTAATCAATAATTGCTTTCAATTTTTATCTTTAACTAGAATATTTACCTGTTTCAAGAGTTGAAACTGTTTGACAGTTATAAAAACCGACATCAAAATTACTTACGCACACATTATAATGCGTATACGGATTCAAATTTGAAATCAACATTGGAAATGTATTGGGTATGTGATATAAAGATATTGACACAGATTCGTTATTGTAAGTCCTGATCGTAACTTTTACTTCGTACCACTCATCTGGGCAAACATAATCTTTCTGAAAATTCAAAAAAATTAAATTTCATAGTTCAAAAAAATTTTAACAATTTTTGTACCTCTTCGTGTATCCTTATTAGATTCAAGCTTGTTGCATTGGGTTCAATTTCAAACTTTTTATCCCCTGTTAGAAGAACATCAAAACAAATTTCATTAAAAATTTTGTCCAAATACAAAAAAATTTCTTTTAATAAATAAACAATTAATTTGCTCTAAAATAATTCAAAATTCATAATTAACTTTCCTTTTTTGAATCAGTTTAAAAAATTATGTAATTTCCAATTTTGTTTTTTACCCAATAAAACTTACAATTACAAGCAGTTGTAAAAGATTCCTTCAAACTTTCGAATAAATTATGTTGGTTATCATGCTCAATATTGTATAACGTTTTTACAAAATATTTTTCCCCGGAAATTAAATTTGTAAACGTTGCAAAGTATTTTTTTTTCATAGTATCATTCATAAGCTCTTCTGTAGCCAAAATACTTTCTCCCTTTTGTTTACCCAACGCCGGCTGAATATAATTACAAAAATTATCTTATTTACTAAGTATCAAAAAAAAATTTTAAATACTCAATTATTAATAACAATCTAAAGACATACATCTATTTCAAAAATTATCATCAGTCCAATGTCTTCATGTACTTCGACTTCTGACAGAGACACTCGAGCAGCCGTTTCGTTGACATAATCAATGGTCGGAATCAATGGAGATATTCCTTAAATAAAAATAAATTTGATCAAAATTTGAATTGTTTCTTCATTAAATCATTATTTATTAAAAAAAAAAAAAAAAACATTACCGACGTTACAATACGGTGGGACGAAGAACATTGACAATTCCCGACATCCTTTATAGCATTTTCCATCATAAGGATTGCATATTTGGTCATAGTATCGAGAACTATCGTATCCAATACAATTTTGGCAATTTTTCTGGCATTGGTAGCCATAATTTCCACTTGAACATTCTAAAAAATTGGAAAAAATTCTTAATTATTAATAAAAAATATGTATTGTAAAGAAAAAATAATTTCTTTATTTAATTTTGAAAATTCTTTCATTTTTAGTCAAGAAGAAATGAAGTAAGAATTTTACCGTTGTCACATTTTGAACCATATCTTCCCTGAGAGCAATAACAGCCAAATTGATCACATTTTGAAACCCTAGCACAATTTTCACCAAAATATTGGCTACAAGGAATTTTGCAGTGCACTCCAATGCGTGAATCCTTACATGAATGTGCATTACCTGAAGAAAATTGTAACACGTATACAATTTTGAAAATTATTTTCTTTTTTTCCGACGATCTAATTAGCAATTGGTCCAACTCCTTATTTTTTAGAGGGTGATTTTTTAACATTTTATGTAGCAATTGTTCAATTGCTACATAAATAATGTGAATGATCAAAATGAAAATATTGTACTTCTAATAGATATTAAATGGTGTTTTTAAAGAGAAAATAATTTTTTTACTTTTTGTTTTATCGTACAAATGGAAGATTCTCTAAAATGGAGTTAGACAATTTGCTAATTAGAACGTCGATTTTATTTATAATTTATTAATTTTTGTAGATCGCCTACTTGGAGGTTCAGAAGCCATTGCGCGACTTTTTACTACAATTACTTCAGATCTATTGTATGAAAATTTTTGGCAAACAATATTTGGCTCATCAAGTTCATTGTTTATTTTATTTACCAATAATAATTGACGGACTGATTCTAAAGAGAAAAAAAAAAAAAAAAAGAGTTTTATTGTTTAATAATTTTAATTTATTAATTAATTACTTTTTAAAGGACACTCTTTAATATTTCCAATAGCCCAATGATATGGCCCAGTTTCTGTCCCCGCTATCTTTGTACTAATTTGAACAATCAACGGCAATTCATACTCTTTGATATCCGCAACATCAAATCGTGCGTACTGCCATGCCGGAAGTCCGTGTTTCAAAATCTGACCATCAACATCAGGTAAGCTTGAAAATGTTTTAGATATTTTCTTACTGCTGTTCCCATCGACTAATTTAACCACCAATTCACAATATGGACACAATCCAATCAAAATGTCAATGCAAAATCCATTGGCGTAATTAGTTGTCAGTGATGGACTTATTAATGTTGCGCCAGGTTTTTTCGATAAAATATACTTATCTTGTTTGAAAAGAAACATAAAATTTCCTTTAATTAATGTAATAATCCACGAATTACAATTTTTATTATTGAGTATTGTTACTTACATTTGTGAAAGCGGAATAATGTTGGCGTTAAAGGATCTGGATTTCCGTAGAGAACTCGAGTTATGTTAAACAAAGTATTTGCAGAGTCAAAATAAGACAATACTAGTTCTTCCGAATCATATAAATTTACAGTTTTAGTTTCCGTGTTCCATGTAATAATAAACGTTCTCCACTCGAGCGCATCTAGTGCAAAATGCTAAAAAAAAATAACTAATTAATTTATAAATTAGCGACACTTGAATCTATAATTTTTTAGAAAAATTTTATCCCATATAGGGGAGGGAGGGGCAAAATGGGGTACTTAAGAAATCGTTATGATTTTAAAGACTTAAATACGCTGATTTTTCTCGTTTTCAGTCGTAATTGAAGAAAAATGATCAAATTTTAATAAGTTGCCGTAGAAAAAAATTTTTTTTTTTTGCGGGCAAAATGGGATACCCTCTGAAAAAGTGAAAAAAAAAAAAATTCATCATCCGAAAATGAAATATCGTTAAAAAAATAACATTTTCTTATCGATAAGTCTACAAAAGAACCCAGAGAGAGGAACAAATCTCCCAAAAAATAGACATTATTAGTTGAAGTAATATTACTTCTAACAAATATTGAGCTGGCAAAAAAAAATTTAAAACTTTGTAGTAATTTTTAACAGGTTTCGCTAGAATAAAAATAATATCAAGATAAAAAAAAAGAGTTCTCTTGAAAAAATTCTAGTTTTTGGATCTCCCGGTCAAAAATTTTTCAGACTCAGTTTCTCACGCAATTCAAAGTAATAGCACGAAAAAAAAGATTCATAATTTTTTTGCACTTTCTTTCTTGGTTTAGGGGTTCAGGAAAATATTTTCAAACTGAATAATCTTGTAGGCCAGGAGATTTTAAATCTTACTTTTTAAATTAAATATCTCACAAGCGCACCAAATGATTTTGAAGCAATTGGCAGCCTCTGACTCAGTTTTCTTAGCATTCATAGTTAAATTATGTCATGAAAAATAATTCGAGAATAAATTCGACGTTATTTGAAAAAGACACTTTTTTAAAATAATTAGTGTACGATTCCTCTTCAACACAACACCCGATTTTGATGCGGTTTGCAGCAGTCAACGTCGTTTTTTAAATTAAAGAACTGTTTAGATTTTGAAATTGATTGTTACATCTGTTTAAAAGCTGTTAAAAGAAAAAAGTTATTTTAAATTTATCAGGAAGTCTAAGTTTCACTGAACCTTATCGAATAACGCGATTGTCGTTCAAATCAGTAGAATTGCACAAAAGTTATGAGAGGTTTACACACTAATAGTAATTTTAACTAGACTCAAGAGTAAAAATCTTGAACCAAGAACACCAATTGAAAGAAAATGAATTTCTTGAGCAAAAAGGAAAAATTCTTGGGTCAAGATATATCCCCATTTTGCCCCTTCCTCCCCTAAAAACTCTTTTAGAAGTAAATTACTCAAAAAAGTCTCATTTTTTTGAGTTAAAATTTTTTTAGTTAACTTAGACAATACAAAAGAGTAAAAATTTGGTTAAAAAAAATTTTTTTCTATACACAATCTATAAATAATTAAATTCTATAAATAATTAAATAAACTGACTTTTGCCTTAGAAGCCCGTAAAATACTACAATTAGATCCCGAAGCTGGCTTTTCTACAGGAATTCCATTTTCGCATTTTCTAATTCCCGTAATGGTGTTATTCCAGCCACCAATAATAAGCCAATAGCAAAAATCACTCCGAAAATTTGGACTTTTACACAATAAAAATTGCGCATTAGATGACCCACGAATAGATACCACCAGAGCATTTTGATTTTCATTAGAGTTAAACAAAAAATTAACGTTATTTCGTTCTGATGTTACAAAACTGAAATCATTATCCAAGTGTATAACTTTTTCATACTCTTGAAAACCTGCAATTCAATTAAAATAATACTCACAATAAAATTTATGTGTTATAACTATAACTTATAACCATAAAAAAAACTCACGTTCCCAACGTTTGTCAAAAACTGGACCCATTGGAACTTCTAAAGACGATAAAATTTTCCAATTTGAATCGTTTTTCCATTCCGATAAACATTTAGAATAATCCATCTCAATTTGACACTCGTTACCATTTTTATTAGAATAACTTTCAAGCTCTGTCTCAAAAAAAAATTTAATTTTTAACAATATCTCTATTAAAATTAATAAAAAAAAATTTTTTCTTTTCCTACCAAATATTTCTTCATATTTCTTATCTCTGACAGTATTGCTGTCAAAAGGCTCGTTCAAAACAACTGCATCACTCGAATTGTCACTAACACAGAGAATTTTAGTCTCGTATTCGCTTTTACTAAAAAAACTTCTAGAAAGTAATCGAGTTTGACGGAATAGCTCTAAATGTTGGCTCAAAACACTCGTAATTAATACGATGCACACAGTCCACAAAATAGATAATTTCATAATGATACTATTCATATATATATATATATATATATATATATATATATATATATAATATGAATACCAATGCGACTTAAATTATGTTCTGATGTTACGCTGTGACTAACTAACTAAATGAAGTGTTCATCGAGCAAAAACGATAAAATTACATTCGTAGAAATTGTCTTCTCACCATAACAAGAAGTGCTATGTGAGCATATCAGCACTATAATAATAAAATTTTTATAATAACAAGTCGATAGTTGTATTTATTTTTAGAACTTATTGTTAATTTTCGTAATGCATTGTTTATGCTTAATATTTACATTTAATATGAAAAGAAGTGTGATAGATGTTGAATAGCAAAATTTAGAAAAGGATTTATTATATAAGCAATTTACAATAA
This sequence comes from Cotesia congregata, assembly GCA_905319865.3. NCBI lineage: Eukaryota > Metazoa > Arthropoda > Insecta > Hymenoptera > Braconidae > Cotesia > Cotesia congregata. The sequence goes on from CAJNRD030001122.1 coordinate 449,298, forward strand.
TTTATCGGAAAGATAAAAAGTACGTGACGCGTACTCTATAATAATGTATATGTAGTATTCATGTGTAAATATGACAATGAAATTATTTTAGAGGAAGATAATTAATATGTTTGTTATGATACAATCGTATATTTTCACGATAACACAGAATTAGATTACATAATATAGTTATTACAAAATAAAAAGGTATAACTATAATGCGCTATCAGATATGGATATAACCTGATTCAAGGTCAATTTTTATATATAAACTCACCTGAACCAAAGCTTGTAACTGGGTGATTACTTTCGTCTTTTGAAAAATTAAAAATCAACAAAATTAGCAAAATTAATTCCGTTTTGTTGCAAACGGAAATACTATCAATTATAACTGCAAACACACGGAAAAAAATAAATAGTAAATGCAACATGATTTTTCATGTTTCGGATACATGACAATCATGTTGTGGCAGCATGTGAAAAATCATGTGGCAGCAGTATGATTTTCATGTAGCCTTATTAGCACAAAATTAAGCTGCAACAACTAAATATTTATGTTTAATAACAAACATTATTTATTCTAAAGTAACTAGGTTTTTTAGGATTTATATAATAATGTAGATGTAAATAAAAGTAAATTATCAAATTATACCATTTGTGAACGATATCTTTGTTCATTCAAGTTATATACAATTTTATGCTATTAAGGTTACATGAAAATCATGTTGCTACCACAACATGATTGTCATGTAGTCGAAACATGACAAATAAATAGTTATTGCCACATGATCTTTCCCATGCTGCCACAACATGATTGTCATGTATCCGAAATATGACAATCATGTTGCTGCCACATGATTTGTCATGTAGCCGAAACATGACAATCATGTCATGGCAGCATGAAAAAAATTTTGTGCTAATAAGGCTATACGAAAATCATGTTGCTGCCACATGATTTTTCTCATGATATCGGAACATGATTGTCAAGTAGCCGAAAAATGACATATCACGTGGCTGCAACATGATTTCATCATGTTTATTTACCAAGATTGCATCATGTTGCGTTTACTATTTATTTTTTTCCGTGCAGGTTGCCGGAGTTATTTGCAAAAATAATATGAGAGCTTTGGCGCAATTGAAGATTAATAGGCGATGTGTTGTACTTTCTAATCAAAAGAAAGCTAACCACAAAGATGATTTTCCAAATTTTCTATCATTGTGCGGCCATTTATGCGGACATCACTTACCAGGGACAATTTTTAGGCTCTACAAAGAAAACTAAATGCATGTGTTCGTTCCATTGTGAAAGTAACATATAAGGAACAAATTGTCATAATAAAATTGTCGTAATAATTTTTCTACTCAAATCAAAAGCAAGAAGTTGTTCAAAATTATTTACTTGATTCGAGTTAATTATTTTTTCAGTTTTACAATTGTAATTTTTCCTACAATTTTTTTCTCGTGTGCTATAAAAAAATTTACGGTCGCTCACTTTAAAAGCTCGATCTGCGAGTTTTTTCATGGATTTCTTAAATATTGGATAATGAAGTAGGACCAATCGTTTGTGATTATAATGATTATGAGAAATAATTGAGTATAATGTATTTTTCTTTAGACTATAACTGAACCTTTTCTACATTTTTAATTTGTAATCATTAAATGATCGTACGAGAGCATTGACTACATGGCAATAACACAATAAATAATACTAATAATAATTTTATAAACGTTGAAAATCACAAGAAAACACTATGCGCAACTGTAAAATATGATATAGCCGTTCGCAGAATCTGAAAAGAACAATTTATATATATATTAATTAATAAGTTATCAGGCTGCAAAACTAATTGGAGAAGGAAATCAAATAATAATAATTTACTCCTAGAAAATTCTCGAATGAAATTGTGACAATTTTTCCTACTTTCAGGTTGATTGGTTGAGCAAATGTAATCATAACTATAACCATTCCTTTTTGTAAGTTCACTGGTAGCTTATACCATTCACTTTGACATCTGAAAAATATTAATACAATATTTATTAATTAATTTATATATTTACTTAAAAAAAAGGTTACTTGAAACATCAATGTACATCGTCCATTCTCTGTTGCAAATAACCAAAGATATTATTAATCTATTCGTTTAATTACGTCATTATATACAGATTTTCGGAGTAATCTATAAATTTTTGTCCGCAGGTCGAAAGAAGAAAAGTATGAAATGATACGGCAGCTGAAGCTAATACGAAACGAAATAGTTCTGCTTTCTCGTCCATTCTTATAAGACACTATTAAAAATAAACGAACATTGACTTTATTTGGAACACATAGTTTTTTTTTTTTTTTTATAAAATTCAAAACTTACTTGTATACCTGTTAGGCAGAGTATAATTACGGTAAGGATAAGTACTACTAAAGAAGTATTTGCAAAGACATATCGTGGTATAATTCGATGTATCTGAAAAAATGTTTATCTATTGACAAAATCTTGACCCTGAAATATTGAGGACATTTCACGCCAAATCAATTTTTAAACCCGACCATTTTTTATTAGGCTAGAAATTTGATATACTCTTTTTATACTCTATTAAGAACGTTTTTTAAAATTTTTTAACCCAGTCAAAAAAAGTTATCGCAAATTTAAAATAAAGTGATGAAGAAAAAAATTAAAAATATTAATTATCTCAGTCATTATTTTATTGTGACAATGCAATAAATTTTTTTGTTTAAAAAAATCCTAAAGTCTTAAGTTAATTAGTCTATCAAGAATTACTAAAAAAATAATAATATATATATATATATATATATATATTTTTAATTTAAAATTAAATGACCCCGATAAGTCGTGAACTCTTAGATTTTTTTAATTTTTTTTTCTTCTGTATAGAGTCAACAAAATTACCTCACATTAAACTGCTTTATGATCAGTGATATACTTTTTCATAATTTGAGTACCAGTTCTACCTTTCTTAGTATTAGATTCTTTAATGGTAGCAACGATATTATTGAATCGATACCTAGAATTAAAATTTATCACTGTATATAATATAGATGAAATTTTTTGTATCAGAATAAAAAAAAATTTTAATTTAAAAAAAAACCTAGAACAAAACTTGGACTGAAAAAAAAAATTTTTTTTCTGAGTAATTTTTCTCAAGAAACTTAATAGCTATACATATATTGCGGTAACAAAAAGTAGCCAACAGTATGAAAATTAAGTTAACCGACATCGATAAATTTTTTTAATAAAAAAATTATAAGAAAAAAAAATTTCACATCTAAAAAATTAGAAAAACTACACGTGGAATTTTTAAAAAATATTTAGTAGTACTAATTAAATGATTTAAAAAATTGAAAACGTCGGCTAACTTCTGTATCATACCAACAGTTGTAAATTCAGAAGTTGCTGTCGATAAGTTGGTGGGAACATATATATCTGACATATCAAGTTATTGGTCAGAAATTCAGACTATCAGTAGTATATAGAGGGTAAACTCCAACCGCGGGAAACTACGTTCTACTTTAAATAAAAATCAATACATACCCAATGATATACAACATATTACAGGCGTGTTGACAACTGCATATACACAACGCATTGTAACCACAAGCGATAATCGTCGGGATTGGACTTATTACATACTCATAAATATGAAGATAAAACAAGTACTTTTCATCACGAATAAAATATTCAGTATAATATACAACGAGTCTGGATCTCGACTCATTCAATGGATTAATCATGTCTAATATTTTGGGCACTGTTGGGCAAATAAATAGAAATAATGTTGCAGTGACGTAGATAAAACCTAAAACAAAATTTATAAATTTAAGTTAATTACAAGTTACAAATTATAATTAATGACTAACCAGTATGTATTTTAATAAGTTTGTTTGCTTTATCAGTTTCTCTCTTCAGTAGAACAATTTCTTCTGGTGATAAATCATCAGATGTAGATTCTTGATGAACTTGTTGAAGTAATTCTTTAATCTAAAATATTATTAAGCTTTTAAATCAATAAAATAATAGTCGAAGATTATTTACCTTGTCAAAATTCATTATAAAGCAACCGTAGTTGACAACAATTACGGTGTGGATTGCAAGAAGCGGAACGCAGTCACTAACTTTTAGAAAACTATGTCTGACCATTATAAGATTTATCCCCTGCAGATAAATTATTTTTATAATATACAGAAAAATAATTAATAAAAATTGTATCTGCTTACTTCGGGTATATAAAGAGTCAGAACACAGCAGAAAACTAGAAGACAAAGCAGTAATCTTATACGCAGAGGTTGTGCAGGCCGGTGACGCGACAAAATATCCGCGGACAAAATATTTTGGAAAAAAATATTCTTTGATAAACATACTGAAAAAATCCATGTTAGAAAGGGCAAAACATGGCAACAATCTCATGTGTTGGTCTAATGTCGAATAAATACACATAAAAAACATGTTAAAAGGGCACAACACGATTTTGAGAATATTTTGTCATCTAATTATTTTGTCGCGGTTATTTTGTCCGCGGTTATTTTGTTACGGCGCCATAATAATAATAATAAATCATCAACAATATTCACTTTGATATTTTATTCCGGGAGTTTTCACTTCCCAGACTTTTTGCATATTTAATAACTTAATTATACCAGCAAGCGAACTCGCAAAATATTATTTCTTTTGATGCTGAAGGTATCGTAGATATCAAAGGTACTGCAGTCGACATGAGTCTAAAAATGGACCATTTCGATACAAAGGACTGGACATTTCTTAAATATCCTCTTTGTATCTGTGGTGTATAATAGCCTACACGGCGCTGTATTATTATTATTATTAAGATATTTTTAATTGATTAAAGACAAACATAATTTACTCGAAATATTTTTACTAATTATATAAACATTCAAAATCTAATTTTTATTACAAAAAAAAATTTTTTTTATGGTGATTAATAATATGTTTTTACCAGAAAACTATTGCAAAATTATTTCATAGATATTTAATTTATTTATAAGTCTTCAGAGAAAAAACTAATTGCTAAATATGTTTTTCTTAGTCTGTTTAGAAACAATAATAAATATTACATTGAATTATTATTACTTTGCTCAATGCTAATATTTATTTGTCAATATTCAGATACTCTGAATTTTAAAAAATTATTTCTTCCTTATACTTTTAATTTTTTAATCGATCACTGTTGTAAAAAATTGTATTTTTTTTAAGAACTTTTATATCACCAAAGAAGCCAATTTTTATATTTTACAATTAATTAATTATTTTGTAATTCTAAATAAACAACAACTGTTATTTAAATATTGAAAAATATTCAATCGTTTTTAATGCAAAAATTGTGGTTGTTAAACGTTAAAAGGTGGATGCTTCGTCACATCACATTCGCTGTCAGGTAAACGTTGACAAGTTGGAACTGGACCGACTTCACAGACGCATTTGACGCAAACGGAACTGTAATCTGTTGACTGAATGAGTTCATCTCCGTATTGCATTGTTAAATCACCAAATTTACAAGTGGAATCTTAAATTAAAACCAATTTGAAAAGTTAATAGTTTTATTATTATTATTATTGAAAAATTTAATATTTATAAATTACCCATTTGTGTATTTTCAAGATCTTCTAGAGTCTTCAGTCGTTTAATAACTGAATCATGTTTATTTTCTTGAGAAAAAATCAACATAATTAATAGACGGCTTAATTAATTAAAGATTAAATAATTTATTAAATACTTACGGCATCTGTAAGCAAAGCTGCATGAACTTTGTGGTGATTGAGAATTATAATAAACAGGTACACAATCATTATGAATTTCATATGCATGATACAATTCCGCTCCACATACATTTGTTGCTATTTTGCAGAAAGGCTCAATATTTTCCCCTGTGGACAATTAAATAAATAAATAATGAATTTCTTTAATTCATTAAAGACAAATATAATTGACTAGAATTATTTTTACTAATTATAAAAACATTTAAAATCTAATTTTTATCAAAAAAAAAAAATTATTAATAATATTTTTTTACCAGAAAACTATTGCGAAATTATTTCATAGATATTAAATTTTTTTATAAGTCTTCAGAGAAAAAACTAATGGCTAAATATTTTTTTCTTAGTATGTTTATAAAAAATAATAAATATTACATTGAATTATCATTACTTTGCTCAATGTTAATATTTATTTGTCAATATTTAGTTACTCTAAATTTTAAAAAATTATTTCTTCCTTACCGGTGTAGCCAGGAGCACAGTAACAATTTTTATTAGGTTCTGCAGTTGGTTTAAAGTATTCTCCATCTTTATAAATTTTGCCATCGATTTGACACGTGGGTATATCTTCCGGCTTTTCGGCTGAGGAAAAAAAATCATTCTATTTATAAATAAGTTTTTTAAGAAGAGTTAAAAAATTTTTCAGTTATTCATAGATTTTTTTTTAATAGTTAATAATACCTTTTGTAAAAAATTAGAAAACTATTTAAGACAAATTACGACAGTTTTTTTAGTAAACTTATACAGCAGGAGAACCAACACAATGGATAAATTTCTATGAAATCTACCTAACAAAGTACTTACGGCAAATTACTCCATTGGAACAACAATCCAAAGCACTTTGACGTGTATAACATCCCGGAAGTATATTTTCTTCTTCAGGACAATCTACAGCAGCGCAACTAAATTGTGCTCTAAAAAAATTATTACGTATTATTATCTTAACTATAAATAAATAAAATTTTGCTTTATTAAATAATGACTTTTGTTAAATAGCACTGTAATTTTTTAACTGTCGACATTTTTAAAGATATAAGCTCATCCCGATGTTAAGAGCTCATCAAGAGCTTTCATTTGAATACCCACATCCATTTTTCATATATTTTTCATATATACATATATATAATTTATATTTTAAAGATATAAGCTCATCCCGACGTTACACTCATTAAAAGCTTTCATTTGAGTACCCACATGCATTTTTGATATATTTTTCATATATATACATATATATAATAAATATAAATATATAAAATATATGAAAAATTGATGTGGGTATTCAAATGAAAGGTCTTGATGAGTATAACATCGGGATGAGCTTATATCTTTAAAAATGTCAATAGTTCACGAGATATATAGTCATTTCTTAATTATGTGTCTAAAGATAGAGAATTTTCGAATGCAGTCTAAATATTTATCATCATAAATTGACTATTGGTCAGAATGATATGAAACCATGAAAAAGCATAACTCCAGGTCAAGACTTTTATAACGATACCAAATTTAACCATACATAAAAATCCATTTTATTATATAAATACACTGACCACAAAATTTTGCTTATACTCTTAATAATATAGATTAATTTAATATGTACTCATAATCTACTTAATTATGATGGTCAATCAAAATTTAATAAATAAATAAAAAAAATTTGAGGTAATAGTTACACTCCAAGAGTTTCCTGGCATGAACAACCAATGTCACAAGGATTAGCATCTTCTGCTCTAAGTAAATCTCCGATTTTATATTCATGGCCATTAACCATACACGTCTCTTTAGATCTTTCTTTCAAATGATCACAGTCGAACTTATAAGGACAACAACTGTCTGGAGTTTTGTAAACTGGCTTACACTTTACGTCTTCGTAGTACTTAAGCGGTCCCGGACATTTTGACGCATCGCATTCTTCATCTATTAAAAACGAAAAATTAACTATTTAATTTTATTTTTGCTCAATTATTATTTTTAAAGACAAAACTTACCGGCTATTAAGCTGGGAATAGTCAAAGACAAACACAAGATACCAAAAAAGAAACTCCGCGTCAATGCCATCGCTAAACGAGTATTGTGAATTAATCCTCAGTCTTGATTTTTTATATAACCCAGATGAATGTAAATATTAATATATAAACATACTTAGTCGTTAATGTGTTGGATACTTGATTTGTATGTCTGTAAGGATACATTAGTACAATAGTATACGTGCATGAAATAAAAATTTATAGATTTGTATCTTCTTTTTTAATAACTTGAGGTCATCACGTTTAACTTTACATCTGATAAAACTTTTTTAGCTTCCCGACAGTCAAAATTATTAATTAAATTTTTATAAAGAAATTTTACTTGTATATTTGTTTTATTTTGAAGAAAAATATTAAAAAATAATTGTATATTAATACTTTTATAAGCGTAAATATGAAAATAAATTTTCCTAACAAATCGCTAGAATATTTTTTCTAATTTATAGATAATATATAATCAGTTGTTTTATAATTACTTTTGTCTATCGTTTGACCTATAAATATGTCAGCCAATACATTGTATAATTATTCTAGTTAGCGTATAACAAAAACTTGGCCTAAAATAATTAAAAAATATTATTTTTTAATAGAAGAAGATATTTTTATAAGAAAAGAAAATTCAAATACATCATAAATTTTTTATTGAATTTCGTTAAAAAATAACTAATTATTTTTCTACAAAAAAAAAAAAAATACGAAATTTTAGAAAATAATTGTTACAATAAATAGTAAATTGACAATTTTTACTTGTTTTTTTGTTAAATTTTTAATTTCTAATACACTGTTTAACAAAAAATTTGTATTATTACAAACATGTAGTTGCCAATAACATTAAATTCTTATCATTTGACCTTATTTGTATAACATAGTTACATTAAATAGATATTTACTATCAATATGTCATACAATAAATAAAAAAATTATCTTCCTTTTGCCAGTGAATTATTACAAAAAGTCTAGTCCTTAACATTGCATATTTGGTGAATGCAAACAAGTAACCGTAGGCCCTACGTCGCACACACATTTCGTACATATTGAAGACCCTGTAGGTTGACTAATTTCGTCCCCGTAATTCATTACCAAGTTACCAAATTTACAGATTTTGTCTGCAGAAAAAAAAAGGTAAATGTTTATTCTTAAAAAATAAAAACAATTATTAACATTAAATTTTTTATAAAAAAATATTTACCTGGATCAGAAACTTCTGGATTTTTTTTTATGATTGTATCTTTTTCATCTTCTATAAATAATTTTTGATTAAAAGAAACATGTTCAAAATTTGGTAAAATAATATATCAATATATATATATATACTGAAAAAAAATAACTTAAATCAAGACAAAAAATTTTTGAAAGTTGATTTTTTAAAAAAATATATTCAACAAAAAATTGTCAACTTAAATTCAATAAAAAAATTTTTTTTTACCAGGGAAGAAATAAAAATTTTTCTACTTAAATAAAAATTATCTTTTTGATTAAAATTATTTTTTTTTTTTTTTCTGTGTATCAATTGTTAATTGCACTTACGACATCTATATTCAATGGGACACCCAGTATGTAACACTTCAGGATTGTAATGATCAAGAGAATTGTAGTAAACTGGACTGCAATTGCTGATAATATTATGAGCGTATTTAAGCTCAGTCCGACAAATATCTACCGGAGTTATGCAGAAAGGCTCGACATTTTCTCCTAATTAACCAAAAATTTTATAAATAAATACTAAATAATTAGTATTAATTGTCTATATAGACGCACCTATGTATCCTGGACCACAATAACAATTTTTGTGGGGTTCAGAAGCTGGCTTGAAATATTCCCCGTCTTTATAAATTTTTCCGTCTACTTCACAGGTCGGTATATCTTCCGCTTTTTCAGCTGTAAAATTCTTTAATTAAAAAAACTCTTTTAAAAATAATATACTTTTAGAGGAAGAAAATACTTACGGCAAACTTCTTCGCCTGGACAACATCGATTTGCTTGGCGACGACGATAGCAGTTGGGATTTGATGAATGTCCGGTGAAGCAATCTACTATTGCGCAAGTAAAAGTCGCTCTAATTAAAGAAGAAATACAGTTTTAGAAGTAAAGGTTAGATAAAAAAGGAGAAATAAAATTACCCAGGGAAGAAATAAAAATAATTATTTTTACTTACATGTCTCTTCGGTCCGAACAAAAACATCCTTTACTGCAAGGATCTGCGTCTTCATTTCTCAAACGATCTCCGATTTCATATTCATGGTTGTTTATGTAACATTTTTTGGGAGATCTTGCTTGCAAATGATCGCAATTATATTTATAAGGACAACAATCTTCGGGTGAGTTATAAACTGGTTTACATTTTATATCTTTATAGTATTTTATTGGACCTGGACACTTTGATTTGTCACAATCTATTTAAATAAATTAATATTAATATTACGGGGATAAAAATTATTCAATACGAATTTTATTTTACCTTCATCAGCTAAAATCTCTAATATAAGTAACGAAAAGAAGGAAGTTAATAAAGTACGTGTTAATTCCATGATTATTTGTGAATTAATAGAAGAAATCTAAGAAAAATAGTTTTTTTTTATTATATAATAATTTGCGCAATTATATTACGTGTGCTAAGACACGTTATCTATGAAAATATATTTCTTGGATGTTATTGTTTTGCAATAACAGTTATATATGAAGATGTCATTTAAAAGTTAAGAATAGATTGATATAAGTTAATTTTATTCAAGATTTAATTTCTTGAACTAAGAATATTCTGAACAGACATCTGATAATTTTTATAAATTTTTTAACTATAATATAATAAATCGTAGCAAGAAAAATTTATTTAAAAAATTATAAATAAAATTTTATTTTTAGTTTTTTGTAATAATTTTTTCAACAAAAAAAATTCTAAAAATTTTTAGATGTCGGCTAACTTAATTCTCATGGGTGGAAATAATTTTTTTCATTTTAAAAAAATAACACTGATTTTTTAATCGATAATTTATTAATTTTTCAAGTGAATACATACCTATGATATAATTAATAAATCAATACAACTATTCAAAGATTAAGAAAAAAAATAATTATAATTTAAAAATAACATTTAAATTAACATCTAAATTACAATAAAAAAATTCTACATCTGAAAATAAAAAAAAAATTACAAGTTCAAATTTTAAAAAAAAATATTTCTTTTTATAATGAATAATTTTTGATAAAAATAAAAAAATTTTTGGATGTCTGTTGATTTCAGTATCATCTCATTATTTAAAGAAGAAATAAACAATCATATTCCATTAAATTTCAAAAGGTGGCAAATTTTTATTTTTTACAATTAATTAATTATTTCGTAATTCTAAATATATGAAAATTTGAAACTTCCGCTGAATAAACAACTTATATTTAAATATTGAAAAATATATTCGATCGTTTTTAATGCAAAAATTGTGGTTGTTAATCGTCAAAAGGTGGATGCTTCGTAACATCGCATTCTTCGTCAGGTAAGCGTTGGCAAGTTGGAAGTGGACCCACTTCACAGACACATTTGACGCACACAGAGCTGTAATCAGTTGCTTGATTGAGCTCATCTCCGGCATTCATTGTAAAGTTACCGAATGTACAAGTCATATCTGAAATAAATATTTATTATTAAACACAAAATTTGCATACTTTAAATTTCTTCTTTAAATTTAAAAACCATAAACTGTACCTGAATCGGATGTGCTAGCTTCATTTTTAATAACTTCATCTTTTGAATTTTCTATAAAAAATTTCGGATTTATTTAAATACAAATTACATTTTTTTATAAATAATTTAATACTTACGGCATCGAGAAAAAACGCTGCAAGAAGTTTGGGGTGATTGAGTGCTATAATAAACTGGAGCACAATGATTATGAATATCTGAGGCATGACGCATTTCTGGACTACAGTAAGGATGTTTTGGTTTTACACAAAAAGGCTCTACGTTTTCTCCTTGATAATAAAATTAATAAATTAAGAACTGCAATTGAAATTGTAGCTGATAATTATTTATTAAAAAATTACCAGCATATCCTTCTTGGCAGACACAATTTTTGTCTGGGTCTAATGGATCTGTAAAATATTCCCCGTCTTTGTAAATTATACCATCAACTTCACACGTAGATCTGTCTTCTGGGTTTTCAGCTGCAAAATCACAACAAATACGTTTTTACTAATTAAGATAATTTGTTGTGACATTTTTAAAGATATAAGCTCACCCTAATGCTACACTCATCAAGACCTTTCATTTGAGTACCCACATCAATTTTTCATATATATATATATATATAAAAATGCATGTGGGTACTCAAATGAAAGGTCTTTTAAACAAAAGTCAATATTTAATAAAAGCAAAATTTTATTTCTTTATAGTTCACAAGTCACGGCAGTCACGTAGTGACTGCAAGCTTGCTATAGTTTATATTCTTAAATACTTACGACAAACTTCTTCACCGGGACAACATTGAGATGGACTGTTACGCAGATAACAGCCGGGTTTTATAGGTCCGTGAAAACAATCTACTATGGCGCAATTAAATACCGCACTGATAAAGAAGAAAAATTGTCAAGTATTAAATCCAATTGTAAAGTTATTAAAGCCAATTTTATTTAGAGGAAAAAAATATCTTTTCTCTTCATTTAATTCACTTACACATTATCCACACCGTTACGACAGACACATCCAATATCGCAAGGATTACTATCTTCCTCTTTCAACATTTCTCCAATTTTATATTCCTTACCCCCATTAATGTAACACTTTTCTCGAGACCTACTGTACAAATCATCGCAATTGTATTTGTATGGACAACAATCTTCTGGGGAATGATAGACAGGAGTACAACTTAAAGCTTCGTAATATCCAATAGGACCTGGACATTTTGACTTTTCACAAGCTACCAAAGAAAATATTGATAAATTACGATAATTAAGAAATTATCTTGTATCTTGAGAACTATTGACATTTTTAAAGATATAAGCTCACCCTAATGCTACACTCATCAAGACCTTTCATTTGAGTACCCACATCAATTTTTCATATATTTTATATATTTATATATGAAAAATATATTAAAAATGCTTGTGGGTACTCAAATGAAAGGTCTCGATGAGTGTAACATCGGGATGAGCTTATATCTTTAAAAATGTCAATATTTAAGAAAATACCATGCAATTTAACAAAATTAATTGTTTAATAAACCAAAATTTTTTCTTTATTATAGTTCACATGTCACGAAAATCACAAATTGACTGCAAGGTTGCTAGTTATTATTATTTAAATAATAAAATATATCAAATTACTTTCAGCAGAAATCGTTGCAACAAACAACAAGTAGCAGCAAGTAAAAGCGATGCGTGTGGATTCCATGGCCACTCGCGAGTCACTAAATTATTCAAGCAAATGCTGGCTAGTTGGCAATACAATATTTTACAATATTTAAATTGTTAATACTTTAGCAATGTAAATTGTACAATATTGTGTACTTTATTTTAAAAGTATTTAACAAGCATAGATTGAATGTGCCGTTGATAAAATATCAATTAAAAATACCGGTTATGTAATTGCCATTACCTAGTAACCATTATCACTAGTTTTACATCAATAAGGATAAAATTTTACTTGAAACTCATTTTATATTGTTGAAAACATGGTTCTTCCATGTTTATTGAAATAAAAGATAACTTTAAACAAAAACATGATTCTAAAATTAAATTATTACAAAAAAATACTTTAAAAAAATTACACGTATAATTTTTCAAATCTTCTACATGTTAATATTTATTTGTAATAATTTTTTCAATAAAAAAAAATTATTATTGGATAATTCATAGGTTGAAAAACAAAATAAAAGATAGAATATTTTTTTAAGAAATAACCAGTTTAATGAATCAATTATTATGACAGTACATGTCTATTTTCACTCGATATGATGTTAAAATTTTAAAAATATTTTATTAAAATTGATTTTTTAATTTAATGTAATTTCTTGGGTTTCCAACCCTCTAAGCCCTTGAATGACCATCATGGATTAACGGTACTGTTCGAGGGCGTGAGTTATTGTGGATGTTATTACATTGACATCAGATCAATGGCAGCTGAAACACATATTTCTTCAGATCGACTATTTTCAACCGTGACTTTTGCTTGATGTTTTCCATTTGGTGTGAAATGATTCAATGTGTTCAAAATTAACACCTAAAACATAAAAAAATTAACGTTTTTTTTATTTTTGTATTTTATAAGCTTGAAATAAAAATCTTAAAGAGCTTGAAAAAAAATTATTTAAATTATTTAAAAAAAAAAAAAAAGAACAAAATAACAAAAAGTAATTAAAAAAAAAAACAAACCTGCACTTTTTGCTAGACCATCTGGACAAAAATTAGACAATTTTCTCTCCTCGGTACTGATACCAGTCAACAAAGTAACAACAGGCGCTTCATTATCGCTACTAAGACCGACTTTATTTTGCTGAGTAAGGTAATGACAACACTCGATAATCTGGAAGAAAAGCCAGGCCTCTTTATCCTTAGGTCTAGGTCCCTTAATCAACGGAAGCGCAAGACGTTCTTGTGGTCTCTGAGCTCGCAAGAAACGTGATCCTTTTTGCAATTGATTCTCCAACCACCTTGTTGCTTCACGTGCTCGCCCACTAGTACGTTTCATTTCATCCAGCGCCGAAACAACTAAGCAAAAAAGATAAAAATAATTTTAAAAAAATTATTCTATAATCTATATTATTAAGAGCATTCTAAAATTCTCTATCTCTAGATACATAATTAAGAAATGACCTAGTATCTTGTGAACTACTGACATTTTTTAAGACATAAGCTCATCTTGATGTTATACTCATCAAGACCTTTCATTTGAGTACCCACATCAATTTTTTATATATTTTATATATTTATATATATATCATATATATGTATGTATATATGAAAAATATATCAAAAATGTATGTGGGTACTCAAATGAAAGCTCTTAATAAGTGTAACGTCGGGATGAGCTTATATCTTTAAAAATGTCAACAATTAAGAAATGACCTAGTATCTTGCGAACTACTGACATTTTTAAAGATATAAGCTCATCCCTATGTTACATTTATCGAGACCTTTCATTTGAGTACTCACATGTATTTTTGATATATTTTTCATATTTATATATATATATATATATATATAAATATATAAAATATATGAAAAATTGATGTGGGTACTCAAATGAAAGCTCTTGATGAGTGTAACATCGAGATGAGCTTATATCTTTAAAAACGTCAATATTTAACAAAATACACTGCAATTTAAAAAAAAAGTAATTATCCAATAAAACAAAATTTTAATTTTTTAAACCAAATAAAACTTACCAATTGAAGGAATAACAATCACAAATTTTTTAGCGTAAACCAAACGCTTGAGCGTTGGAGTGTGTTTAGTAAGAGCTTCATGATCGACAACCAGGTACGGTGACATTAATTTAGACCTCAGCCGAGTTTCTAACGCTCGTACCTCAGCTTTCAACCACAATTTACCCATATGACGCATTAATTTTCCCCTTGGGTGCTCTGAATTTATTTCATTATCATTTTTAACGCGATCTTCCTGTTCCGTTCCTTCCTCCTCTTTCTTAATCAAATCTATTTGTTTCTCTTTATCCGCCTGAGCAACCGCAAACAAATTATCCTCCTCATTGTACATAAAACCAGAGCCCTCAATATTACTCAGAAAATTTCCAAAATCAACCAGCTTGACGATTCTCAAAAGTACCTCTTCATTTTTACTGATCATCAACTTCCTCAGTATCTGCCAATCAATATCTTTGTGAGCATTTTCCAGAACATTTAATCCGCGTAAATCAATATCTTCCGGAAGTGGCACTGTTTTACAATACTCCTGCAATTTATCAGCCTTCAAACTAACCTCGCGATCTTTTTCCCATTTCTCAAAAAGAACATCATAATATTTGTCAATATTTATCAAATTAATAAAAGTAGCCACACGTTCTAATAATAAGCTATTACAAATTGACTTAATAATCTCCGGGTTGCTTTTTAGCCAATCAAAGCACATTTTTATCGAGTAAAACAATCCTTCTTTTGCTAACAAGTTGAAGTAGTTATTTAAATCCACGTGTTTTTTTTGAAATAAATAATTAATTGTTCCATTTTCTGAAGGAATTTCATTAGAATCTGATTTAATTTCTTCTTCTTTTACTGAATTAACCTCTGGAACATCAAAAATAGCACCATTGGCTAAACCAACATTTTCTTCAACTTCAACTTCATCTTCAGTAAGATCATCAGCATCTGAATGAACACAATCTTCCTCATTTTCTGAAATATCAGAATTAAAATCATCACTTGAATCATCCGAGTGCGGAATTTCCAAGTCGCTGTTATCAGAATCAGAAGAATTAATGCGCTTGCGACGACGAAATTTACTTAACAAACTCTTTCTAACTTTGCCTTTAGCTTTAATTTTATCTTTAACACTTCCATTAATTAAATGTCCATTAGCAAGATTTTTAGTATTGTCATTAACGTCCAGATCATTGTTAATTTCTTCAGAATTTTCTGACTCAACAATTAGCTTTTCTTCAACATAAATTTGTTCTTCTTTAACCAACACTCCATTCGGAAGACACTCAACAATTGATTTTTGCAAATTATCTATTACAACTTGTAGCAACTGTGAGAGTAATGATAAAACAAATGCAATTACTCCGTGGACTTGTGAAGAATTTCTTAATTGTAATTTTGATATTGACATCAAACAAATAGAGACCATTTTGAAGATAACTTCGAAGCTTAGGTTGGGTGAAGGTTGTTCAGATTTGCAATTTTGTAAGTACTCTTCAATTGTCCGAGGTAAGTTGTCACTGTCATTATTTTCGGGAGTATTTTCAGAAGTGTTGGAATTAAGATTATTTTTTTGAGGGTTTAATTTGTCAGCAGTCATACAAGTCTGGATATCATACAGCAAGTTTTGACAATCTTCATTAATTTTATCTGTATTAACAGGTGTCCCGTTGTTCCACTTTTGCAAAAGAGTAAAAAGACGAGCAGCGCATCTTTGTGAAGGTAATTTTTCTTTTTCAGTGAACAGGTGCGATGATATAATACGCTTGAGGTTACCTTCAGCGCCTTCGAATGATTCTGAACATAAAATACAACGCATGTAATGATACACAGCGTCGACGCCGTAATTTTTTATTCCTGCTACTGTTCCTAATTGATTGTGAGGCATTCCGATGTTCGGGTCTATTGTTATTGCCATTTTGTAGTATCGAGAGGCTATCATTGGATCCCAAGTGGGATCTAAATCCAATTTGTAACGCGCTAAGTCACCCAAGCAGATTAAGCTGCGATGGATTATACGAATTACGCATTGTTGAGCTTCTTCGGATTTGAATTTAGGTGTGATGTTTTTTTCTCCGTGCTGTTAAACAAGATTATTTATTTTTTTAGAATGTAAATTAGTAAGATATTGCAATTTTAAGATTGTTGATTATTTAAGACAATAAATTTTTTTGAAGGATTTTTTTTTTTAAGATATAACCTCATCCCGATGTTACACTCATCGAGACCTTTCATTTGAGTACCCACATCAATTTTTCATATATTTTTCATATATACATATATGTAATATATATAAATATATGAAATATATGAAAAAATTGATGTGGGTACTCAAATAAAAGATCTCGATGAGTGTAACATCGGGATGAGCTTATATCTTTAAAAATGTCAACAATTAAGAAATGACCTTGTATCTTGTGAACTATTGACATTTTTAAAGATATGAGCTCATTCCGATGTTACACTCATCAAAAGCTTTCATTTGAGTACCCACATCAATTTTTCATATATTTTATATATTTATGTATACTATATATATGTATATATGAAAAATATATCAAAAATGCATGTAGGTACTCAATTGAAAGCTCTTGATGAGTGTAACATCGGAATGAGCTTATATTTTTAAAAACGTCAATAGTTAAAAAAGTAGTTACTAAAGATAATTTAGTACAACTGTTGATTAAACTTACATCTGATAAACCATGTCTCTGTTGTGGATAAGCAAAGTCAACAATGCCTGCCAAATCAAGCCCGCACTCTAATTGAAGCTTCAGGATCAAATGATGATAAAATCCCACACCAACTGATAGATGCGTTGATAACAAAGCTTTTTCCACATCATTCCAAACATTTCCCTGAAAATTATACAATTATATTAAATTATCATAACAACATAAAATGGAGCATGAAGGTCAATTGTCTTGATTTATTGATTAAATTTAGCAAGATACTATTTAAAATTCCAAAAATAAATAACACGTGTTAATTATTCAATAATTATTATTTTGTCACCTGATAAAATTTTAATCAAGCCCACAAAATATCGCGAATAAAATAAATAAACCAAGATAATTATTATTCTATGAAAGTAAACTTTTATCATTTTGTTATCTGATATTAAAATAATATCCGATTAAAATTGTAATATTTTACCTTTCGTAATTTTTTAGCTGTCGACACGACATCGTAGAATGCACGACGCCACAAAAGCTCCTCGATTTTTCGTGCATGGCCAATTGGATCATTAAAAATTAATCTTTCACAATAATCTTTCAATTTGCCACGTAAGATTTCACCTGACGGCGTAAATATATCTTTAATCGTTAACGCTGATGCTTTTTGCTCGTCAAGTCGTTTAGCTACGTCCGTAACTCCTCTGAAAAAATTACAAATTAAAATTATAATTAAATATTAATTAAATGATAATTTTTTAATTTTTTTTAACAAACAAATTTGTTCCAAAAAATAATTTAAAAAAAAATTGCATTTACAATTATTTTAGCCATAATTTAATTGTTAAAAAATTTATTAAAATTTTATAAAAATCTGCTGACATTTTAAAACTTGTAGAATTTTTTTTTTTTATTGAAAAAAAATATAAAAAAAAAAATTATTATTTCTAAAAAACTTGAAAAACTTTAAGTCCAATTTTTTAAAAATATTTTTTTAGCTCTAATTTAATTTTAACAATTAAAAAAAATTAAAAACGTCGTCTAACTTTAATGGCACACAAAATACACATAAAATAAAAATTTTTAACCTGTACAATTTTCTGGTAATCTCAAGGGAGTCTGCATTGCTAGCAGCATCCACTGCAGCAATATTTTGATGAGATTTTCTCATTTTTAATAATTGTCTTCAACTCATATTTAATTTCTTCAGTAATGCATACTTTATTAACAAAACATTTAATCATCTTACTGCGATCTCTTGCCGTAAGAAACTGCGTCTCGATAATTTATTTGGATTCGTCATTTGAGGTTTTTTTATTAAATAATAATTTTTATCAAGTCGCTGTTTATAAAATAAATAAAAAGTTTTGATAATTAAATATTTAGATTTTAATAAAAATTTATAATTAATATTAACACTGCAGCACTTGTTTTTTTATTTTAATTAGTGATCTTTAACGTTGTCCGGAAGTAGTAGTGTTAGACACTCTCCATGTAATGGACAACTTGAAAAACTCATCAGAAATAATGGAACATATATTTAATAATCTAAGTGTAATTACACATACTGTCCATGGAGAATACAGATAAGGAGTGCGAATGAATAATTAATATTAACCTCAAAAAAATTATAGTAAGGCCATCATGTCAAATTATTTTAAACTATTTAACGAACAGTTCAATTTTATTACAGGTGGCGCTCTATGCTAATGACAGAAAAATAAAACACTAATTTTTAAAAATAAAAATTTAATTTTTTTTTTTTACTTCTAAAGTAAGTTTTAATTTTTAATTAAATAAAATTTTTTTTTAATTTTTATTTTATAAAATTTTGTAAAATAAAATTTAATAAATTAATAATTAATTAAATTTATATAAAAAATTATCCTAGAAAAATGACAAAAAATATAAATTTGATTAATTATATTTATATTTTTTTATAACATGATAAACCAATACACATTATTATAATTTATCATTTATATTTTATAATTAACGATTAATTATTTTTTATATGAATGAATTAATAATAATTATAATAAATACATAAAAACATATGGCTTTTTGAAATTGAAGATTAACAATTTTACAATGATTATCAATTAATGTTATCTAATAATAATAATAACTAATCTAATAATAATAAATGGGCTATTTTAATAATTATTTGAATAATTATCAGTGAAAACATTAGGATTAAAATTTCTTTTCTGAGATACTGGAATAAAAGAAAATTATAAAAAATCAGTTCTTAGCGTTTCACGCAGTTTATTAACAAGTTAACTTATATTTTTATATACCTAATTAAATCTATTTAACTCCTCTCTTTTTTTACCACGACACTTATAGTAGCGTGATAAAAAAGTGACTCTATTCCTTTAAACTAAATTTTTTTTTATAAATCCATTAATATTCAATACTATATGTTTTGTTGAGGCATTGATTATACTTCTTAAAATTTTAACAAAGTGCGTTAAGACTTTTACATCGGTCTACGATGTCTAACAAAAACAGTCAAGTTGTTATATTACCTTTTTAAATATATTTTTTTGTGAAAAATCATTTATTTTAATTGAACACAAACAATTAATTATTATAATTTTTTATTTGTACTTGACAGCCATAGTATTTTCTTACTTTTGGTTTTAAGCCAATATAATTTAAAAAAATTTATCCCTCTTAATTTTTTTTGTTAATTAACAATTTATAATTTACGATGATAAGTATTTAGGCTGCATTCGCAAATGCTCTATCTCTAGATACTTAATTAAGAAATTACCTTGTATCTTGTGAACTATTGAGATTTTTAAAGATATAAGCTCATCCTGATGTTACACTCATCAAGACCTTTCATTTGAGTACCCACATCAATTTTTCATATATTTATATATATATTATATATATGTATATATGAAAAATAAATCAAAATGCATGTGGGTACTCAAATAAAAGCTCTTGATGAGTGTAACATCGAGATGAGCTTATATCTTAAAAAACTTCAATAGTTAAAAAACTACAGTGCAATTTAAAAAAATTAATTATTTAATAAAGTAAAATTTTATTTATAGTTCACAAGTCACGGCAGTCACATAATGACTGCAAGGTTGTTTGTAATTTATCAACTAATTTACAGAAAAAAATTGATTTATTTGAATTAAAATAAATATAAGAAAACACTATAGCTTTCATGTGAAAATTCATTAAAAACAATCTAGCTAATTAGTTTAGAATAGTGTCTTTCAAAAAGTCATGCCCATATACATTATATTATTTATTAAATAGGAACTATTGTATCTATAAACTATTGTTTATTGTTTTATATTTATAGCTGATGTTAATTAATATATTTATTTTTAATTACTTGTTCATCGAATAAGATTCTTATCACAGTAACATACAGCGATGCTCATGAGAATAACGATACTAAATATATACTATTAATTGTTTCTTACATACTTTTATAAGGTAACTAAATATAAAGTAAAAAAAATCAATACTCAATATTAATTAAGTAATAAAAATAATATATGAATTTTTTCAAGCACAGTGGCGTGTAATGCACAAGTGTAAGCGACTTTTTTTTTATAATTACTTAACTTACAGTTAGTATTATAATTATAGTTAATTTATCAATAGATTATTTTATGTTATAAGCACAATTTTATCAATTAATCTCGCTTTTAATTTTTATAACTCGGAAATTAATAAATAATCCAAATTTTTTGGATTTAATTATTAATTCATCGATTTGTCAATCATTCTTATTATTATATTATATATTTATATTATATATAATCCAAGAAGTGAAAGATCTGAATTTAAAGAGCCACTGTTCAAATCGTTCAAATCAAGGTAAAAAATTTATTTTAAAAAAAATTATTATGACGAAATAATAAACATTCATTTAGGAGTACTGAACGTGTATGTATGTTGTCAAGTATGTAAGAGTGACATTTATTCAAGACTGTACGTTCGCTAAACGAGTTGGAGTTGTGGGTTGCAGATCCATTGTTCGACATACCCATCCTGCGATGTCTACATTCTCGGATTCAGCTTTTTTGATCCATTCATGGCTCTATAATATTTTATTAAATTTTTTTGGATAAAAAAAATTAACTCAATAATATTTTGAGTCAGTAATAATTTTTTTTATTATATAAAATAAATGTACTTACCATAAGTGTTTTTAAATCAGCACGTTCGGCTGGATTTTTCTTTAAACAGCGGTCAACAAAATCAGTAAAAGAGTCTGTAAAAATCCCAGCTGGTAATTTCGGAGGCGGTTCATTGACAATATAGTCCAGCAATTCAAAGATTGCCATAGGTCGTGGGCTACTTGCACCTATAATAAAAAAAAATTATAATGTAAGTAATTTATATTAGCAACACTCATCAAGAGCTTTCGTTTGAGTACCCACATCAATTTTTGATATATTTTTCATATATACATATATATATATAGTATATATAATATATATAAATATATGAAAAATTGATGTGGGTACTCAAATGAAAGGTCTTGATGAGTGTAACATCGGGATGAGCTTATATCTTTAAAAATGTCAATAGTTCATGAGATACAAGGTCATTTCTTAATTATTGATATTTTTAAAGATGTAATAATATAGATTGTGTTAATATGAAAAATAAATTTTTTAATTAATCTTACTATGAGCTGGCGATTGTGTAGGTGTCGATTTATTATTAGCAGTCGTATTTTCTAGATTTTGAACAACTTGCGGTCCAAATATCGATATCAATGTTTTAGTATCTGGCGGTGGAATCGGGTACATTCCAATAGCCATTTCAACGAGTGATAATCCCAGTGACCAGATATCACTTTGTACCGAATAATGAGTACCTTGCAATCTTTCAGGCTGTAAATAAAAATCACAAAATTTATTTACAAACTGCTCCAATATAAAAAAAATAATAATAAATTTACAAATTTATTTGTCAAAATAAAACTTACCGACATATAACTCCGAGTGCCTACAAATGAATTAGCCATTGAGTCAATCAACTGTCCCGAGACTCCAAAGTCACATATTTTAATTTCCCCAGCACTGTTAACTAATATATTACTTGGCTTAACATCACGATGCATTATTGCATGTTTATCTCTCAAGTAACTCAGTCCTTTGAGAACCTAAAAAAAAAAAAAAATCATTACCATTTAAACTTATAGAATGTTTATATGTATAATCAACTTTATATAAAACAATATAAACAAAAAACAAAAACCAGCAATATTCAAGTACTATAATCAAACCTCAATCTCAGTATAAACATTAAAATAAATAAACAAATAAATAATGTCATTAGCAGGGCCATCATTATTATCAACAAAAAAAGGACCAGCTCCTCAGTTGCAAAAGAAAAAATTAACCGACGACGAAATAATAGACCTGCATCAAGAATTGCAAACAGACGACCACATAATCCCCTTAGACGAGCTGTGTTTAAAGCTAAACACCCACATAGAAACCGGACTGACCAACGAAGAAGCTCGATTGCGCCTGGCTCAAGAATCTAATGCTCTTTCACCTCCAAAAGTAACTCCAGAGTACGTAAAATTATTCAAATCAATGTTCTCCGGGTTTGCGATCCTCCTGTGGATTTGCGCTGGGCTCTGCTTCCTTATTTACTTGGTAGAAATCCTTCTGGGCCACACCGAGGAAGAGGGCATAGAATGGTTCGGAGTGATGGTCGTTGTAATTTGCGTGATATCCGGTTTATTTTCTTACATCCAAGAAGGAAAGAACTCGCGAGTGATGGAGTCGTTCACCCGAATGGTGCCGACTTTCGCGTTAGTGATAAGAAGCGGGGAAAAAAAGCTGATTCCAACTGAGGAAGTCGTCAGAGGAGACATTGTCGAGATAAGATTAGGTGACAAAATTCCAGCAGACATACGGATTATAAGATCAGTTGGTTTAAGAGTTGAGAACTCTAGTATCACCGGAGAAAGCGAACCAATTCCTAGATCGGACTATCCAACAGACCCAAATCCTCTTGAATCGCAGAACTTTGCGTTTTTTTCTTCCTATGCAGTCGCAGGAGAAGGCACGGGGATAGTTATTGCCACTGGAGATAAGACAATGATAGGCCGCCTGGCCGGGCTGACCACCCAAGTCTCCAAGGACGAAACCCCGATCGCCAAAGAAATAAAGCACTTTGTTAAGATAATCTCAATTGTGTCTCTAGTTTTTGGAATAATCTTCTTCACAGTTTCGGTGGTAATCGAAGGGAGCATCATGAAAGGCTTCCTTTACTTGCTGAGCATCGTAATATCAAATGTACCTGAAGTTTTGTTGGTGACAGTCACAACAAGTCTCACTTTGACGGCTAAGAAAATGGCCAGCAAAAATTGCCTCGTCCGCAATTTGGAAGCTGTTGAAACACTAGGAAGCACTTCGACGATATGCTCCGACAAAACGGGTACTTTGACGCTCAATAAGATGACTGTCTCTAATATTTGGTTCGGAAATATTCGGCATCATGTGTCGGCAGTGTTAGGTAATCTGGGAGTAGAGCGAGACTTGTTGCTCGAAAAACCAGCGTTCAATTCCGTGATAAAAGCCGCTACTTTGTGCTTGAGAGCTGAATTTCGCGTTGATTCGGATTTGTTCATACGAATTGAAGATCGTGATGTTATTGGTGACGCTTCTGAGACGGGAATCATTAGATTCTGCGAGCATATTCACTCTACGAAGAGATACCGCGCTAATTATCCTAAAGTAGCTGAAATTCCGTTCAATTCAGTTACTAAATACCAACTTTCGATACATAGAGACGAAAAGGGCTTCAATATATTCATCAAAGGAGCTCCGGAGGTTATAATGGACTTTTGTAATGATATTTTATTAATGGATGGAAGCACAAGACCTTTGACTCCGCAAGATACACTGGAAATAAGACACGCTTGCACTGAATTGGGGTTTTTGGGTGAGCGCGTTCTTGCTTACTGCGATTTTTTCCTCCCATTTAAAGATTACGCTGAGGATCACCAATTTGACACTTCAGCGATTGAGAACTACAATTTTCCGATGAAAGGTTACAGATTTGTGGGACTGTTAAGTTTGTTGGATCCTCCTAGGCCTTCAGTGCCCGACGCGGTTCATACTTGTCGCGCCGCGGGGATTAAGGTGATAATGGTGACTGGTGATCACCCGGTGACTGCGATGGCTATCGCCAAAATGGTGGGGATCATCGGCGAGGGCCACGAGACTCGTTTTGAAAAATTGCTCCACTTGGATACTAAATTTATGAATAATAATGCTAATGCTAACAACAAACTATCAAATATCTCTTCAAATTCTAACAGTGTAGAAGAAAATTACAAAGCGGTGATTGTAACTGGAACAGAATTACGATTTATGACGGACAATGATTTGGACAATCTGATAAAAAGTTATGAAGAGATAGTGTTTGCTAGAACGTCACCCCAGCAAAAATTGATAATTGTTGAAAGCTGCCAGAGGCTTGGAGAAATAGTCGCGGTGACTGGTGATGGAGTTAACGATTCTCCGGCGCTACGCAAAGCAGATATTGGCATTGCGATGGGTGTTACAGGGTCGGATGTTGCAAAAAGCGCGGCGGATATGGTGCTAATGGACGACAATTTCTCGTCAATCGTCACGGGGATTGAAGAAGGCAGACTGATTTTTGATAATTTGAAAAAATCTATTGCCTATACGCTAACTTCGGGAATTCCGGAGATGTTACCGGTGCTAAGCGGCCTGATTGTCTCAATTCCGCTGCCTTTAGTCATGGAACTGGTGCTGTGCATTGACATTGGGACTGACATGCTCCCGGCAATAGCCCTCGCTTATGAAAAAGCTGAGTCGGATATTATGAAGCGGCCTCCAAGAAATCCCCAGTACGATAAATTGGTTAACAAAAGACTTATTTCGGTGGCTTATGGACAAATCGGTATGACTCAGGCGCTGGCAGGTTTCACTAATTACTTTTTTATTCTGGGCTATCATGGGTTCTTGCCTGGAGATTTGTTTGGGCTGAGACAAGATTGGGAGAATAAGAATATTGATGATTTGAAGGATTCTTATGGACAGATGTGGAATTATCAAAGCCGCATGGAGCTGCTGAGCGAAGCGAGGACTGGGTACTTTATCTCGATTGTTACTACTCAGATGATTGACTTGCTGATGTGCAAAACTAGGAGGAATTCTCTGATTCAACAGGGAATGGATAATTGGTTCTTGAATATTTCATTTATTTTTGAAATATTTTTGACGGCTTTTATTTTATACACGCCCGGTATTGGAAGAATTCTTAAAACTTTCCCGATTGATCCTTACTGGTTTCTACCCTGTTTGCCTCTTGGATTATTTTTGTGGGGGTACGATGAATTCAGAAGATATTGTATCAGAAATTATCCAAAGAGTATTATTTATAGTGAAACTTATTATTAAAGTTAGAAAATAAATTGTTTTTAAATAAAAGTGTATATTTGTTAATAAAGTTGTTTTAATTTGTAAGGATTTTAGACTTACCGCTGATGTTATTGTTCCGAGAATTGGCTCGGGTATACGGCCTGCTTTTTTTAAAATCAAGTCCAGTGACCCACCGTCCATGTACTCCATACATATACTTATTTCTCCGTCACTATAATTATAAGCAAATAAATTTTTTTTAATAATTATTTTTTATTTATTTTATTTTATATCTTAAAAAATGTCAATAGTTCACAAGATACAAGGTCATTTTTTTTTTTTCAATTATTGATATTTTTAAAGATGTAAGCTCATCGCGATGTTACACTCATCAAGAGCTTTCATTTGTGTACCCACATGAATTTTCATATATATGTCATATATAAATATATAAAATATATGAAAAATTGATGTGGGTACTCAAATGAAAAGTCTTGATGAGTGTAACATCGGGATGAGCTTATATTTTAAAAAATGTCAATAGTTTACAAGATAGTTCACAATCTAAATAAATTACCTGTAAAATGCTCCGTAAAATCCAACAATATGAGCAAAATTACACTCATGAAGTACTTTAAGCTCCCGAATAATTTGTTTCTTAATCGCCGGCTTAACTTCTAAGTGTATCAACTGAAACAATCAACGAGTAAATAAATCAATCATACATAAATCAATATTTTTTTTCCACAAAAATTTATTTACCTTCCGTGCCATAATCAAACCATATTTTTTATGCCTGACTTTCATAACAACACCCCCATTGCCAGCACCCAGCTCGCCCAGCTTTTCAAAATCATCATCACAGAGCTCGCCGACTTGCTCCTTCTGTCCCAAGAAACTCTCCAAGCGTTTTCTCTGCTCCTCGTCCATCTCTAACTCTTCTAATCTTTCTTGTATCGCATCAATGCTGATTTTTCCCATTACACCGCTGAAAAAATTATTAAATAATAAATTTACCGAATTTTTACATAATACTAAAGTTACCCGACGTTTTTAATTTTTTTATTTATTTAATTGGACCAAAAAAAATATTTTTCAAAAATTACACTTGAAGTTTTTTTACAAATGAAATTTTTTTTAATAAAAAAAATTCTAAAAATTTTTAAATGTCGGCTAACTTAATTTTCATAATTTTTACAACTTAAAATATTTATAATATAAAATAAAAACTAATCTTACTCAGGTATTACAGGTGGTTCCGGGTAGCTTGGAAGAGGAGGTACTGGTGGCGATGGAGATACCACCGGTGCTGGTTCAATAGACCCAGCAGGTAGTGTTAAATTCAATTTATTTTTCGACATAATTATTTTATAATCTTTTAAATTACTTTTTAATCAAAAATTCACTTTAATTATTTATTTATTTATTAACAAGAAAATGATTAAAAAATATAATTCATGACTTGGAAAATAAACTTTTTTTTGTTTAATAAAACAAATTACTTTTTTTATAACACTTGAATTAATTAATTAATTAAATATTATTGACTTTAATAATAACTAATTATCAATAAAAAACTAACCAAACAATTACTTTAATAAAACTTTCACCGAATAAATCAATAAAGTTACTTTTTATTTTTAATTAATGATTAATTTACTGCACAATTATTTATTGACAATAGTTGTGACAATATGTTAGAAAATTAAATTAATATTGTCAATATTAATATATTTTTATCACTAATTGTTATTTGTCACTCAGAATATTTTTTTTATTGACAGCTACGCTCACTTTTGCTAAAGTTCCTGTTCACTCCCTAAAAAATATTTCAAAAACTCCAAAATAAAATTCCAAAAAAAGAATTAATAAATTTAATATAAAAATAAATATTTTAAGGTTAGAAAAATTATTTAATTAATTATTTTTTATTTACTAAAAATAAATTACGTGTAATTAGAGGAATAAGTAGGAAAAAACGCTCCAAGAACTTGCAACAATTTGAGTATATTTAGTTGATAAGATTTGAAAAATCCACAAGATGGCGCCTTGTTCCCGGAAATTCTAGTTCCGTTGAAACCACGTCCTTAACACCGTGTTGGTCGGTCTTTCTCTTTCCCTAAGCGTATCGCACGAAGGTATGTTCGAATCTGAATTGCTAAAAAAATCTAATTACATCTTTAATTAGACAAAATATTAATGAATAAAAAATTTTTAAAATAAAAGATAAAATTTTAAAGTTTTGTTTTTATTAAATAGTTATTTATTGTTGGTCGAATCTTGAATGACTGATAAATATTTAGTGTCAAGTAACACGCTGGCTTGTTGCTTGCGTTCATATTGTTTGTAAGGTTAATTTTATTAATTTTATTAATAGTGGTTTTTATTTGTAGACAAAATGGGCCGTTATTCTAAGGAGCCGTCTAATATCACCAAATCGTGCAAAGCTCGCGGTTCCAACTTGAGGGTACATTTTAAAGTAAGTATTTATTTTTTTTTTTTTTCATAATCTGCACTAACCTCTAAATCTTGTGATCATTACTCGTGACTCTCGACACCTCCTACAAGAATTTTGTACTGAGAGCAACAGACATCCCTTTATTTATGTCAATTAAATAGATTAAAATTAATTTGACAGTTTTTTTTTTATTAAAAAATAATAACAAGAAAGTTAAAAAAATTCATGAGAATTAATTTAGTAGATATTTATTAATTATTAGAATTTTTTTAACAAATAAATTATGGCAAAAATAAATGAGAAAAATAATTGACATGTAAAAATTTTTAAAAATTATAAATGCAATTTTTTTATAAATAATTTTTTAGAAAAAGTTTATTTGTTAAATAAAATTGAAAAATTATCCAGTAACTGCTAACTTTAACGTCATAAAAAATTATTTTTAGTTCTAATTTAATTAATTAAATAAATTTTAAACGTCTGTCTATTTCAGTGTCATTTTATAAATGCATTTTTAAAAATAATTTTATATAAAAACCTAACTTTTAATTTTACTCCAAATAATAATTATTTTTAACTAATTAATAACTTAGAAAATGTTAAATTACAGAATACCCATGAAACAGCTAGAGCTATTAAAAATTTGACTCTAAGAAGAGCTCAAAAGTATCTTAAAGCTGTAATGGAACACAAAGAGTGCGTCCCATTCAGACGATTCAATGGTGGAGTTGGACGTTGCGCTCAAGCTAAGCAATTCGGAACTACCCAAGGTAGATGGCCCAAAAAATCGGCTGAATTTTTGCTCCAGCTTTTGCGTAACGCCGAGTCCAATGCTGATTACAAGGGTTTGGATGTCGACAGACTGGTCATTGACCACATTCAGGTGAACCATGCCCCGTGCTTACGTAGAAGGACTTACCGTGCTCACGGTCGTATTAACCGTAAGTTTTCACTCATATTTTTTATTTATTTATACCTTTTGCGACTTTGAGATTTAAAATTATCGTTTTAAATAAATTTTTATAGATAATTTAAATTAAATTTTTTTTTACAGCTTACATGAGCTCACCTTGTCACATTGAAGTCATTTTGACTGAAAAAGAAGACGTGGTTACCAAAGCCACCGAAGAAGAGCCATCGAAAAAGAAATTGAGCAAAAAGAAGCTTGCCAGACAAAAGGAAAAGATGTTAAGAGAGTAATTTCATCTCATTCTCTTTTGTAATCAAGTTTTAATGGTTTATAAATCAATAATAAAACAAGAAATTAAACATCCATGGATTTGAACCAGGTTATTTTTTGTTTTTATTATTTATTACCAATTTATTTTAAATCCCCAGTAATTTTAATTTTATTTATTGCTATAAAGTTTAATAATTAATTTTTTTTCAACATGAAAATAATGAATTAGGATTGAATTAAATTTAAAAATAATTTATGTTATAATTATAATTTTTATTTTCAAAAAATGAATTTGCGATTTATCACAAATTATAATATCTAAAATAAAATAAAATTGCGGTCTCTAAATAAAAAGTTATTACATAGTAAATTAAAATGTATAGTAATAAAATAAATTGAATGAATAATGCAAGAAAAATTGATACAAAAATATTGGAGATACGGTTCGAGGTGTTTTTTCTTTTAATATATATTATAATAGAAAAAGTCAATTGAGCGTTTCTATAGATCTATACTATTCTATATTATTAAATATCGATAAATTTGTAACATCATTTTAATTATAAAAATGATTATTATTTATTTGATTTTCTCACACATTCAATACTAAACATTTTGAGTAATTATCAGCCATTCAGATCACGCTTGTGACACTAAGTTAGTCTTATAACATACAATTATTTTTTTATTGAAGAAAATATATATCTAGACTACGTTAATCTCTACCCTGTTGTTTGATGAATTTTAGCTACACGTGATTCTTATCTCCATTATTGTTATTATTATTTTTCTACGTTTAGAAATGCTCTTATTTCACAAATGCAGAGTGTGAACTATACATGGAATATTTAAATGTTGACTTTTTATTTTGCCGGTGTCAGGAAAGTGGTTCACGAGTTGTGTTTGGTAAAAATAGTGATAGTAATCCTCCTCCTGAAAAAAAAAAAAAATTTATTATTATTTATAATTTTATCTTGTGAAATATTGACATTTTTAAAGATATATAAGTTCATCTTGATGTTACACTCATCGAGACCTTTCATTTGAGTACCCACATCAATTTTTCATATATTTTATATATTTATATACATATATATATATGTATATATGAAAAATATATCAAAAATGTATGTGGGTACTCAAATGAAAGCTCTTGATGAGTATAACATCAAGATGAGCTTATATTTTTAAAAATATCAATAATTAAGAAATGACCTTGTATCTTATGAACTATTGACATCTTTTAAAATATAAGCTCTCCTCGACATTACACTCATCAAGACCTTTCATTTGAGTAGCCACATACATTTTTGATATATTTTTCATATATACATATATATATATATATAAATATATATAAATATAT
>CAJNRD030001122.1:480523-509553 GCA_905319865.3 Cotesia congregata
TTTAAAAATATCAATAATTAAGAAATGACCTTGGATCTTGTGAACTATTGACATCTTTTAAAATATAAGCTCTCCTCGACATTACACTCATCAAGACCTTTCATTTGAGTAGCCACATACATTTTTGATATATTTTTCATATATACATATATATATATATATAGTATACATAATTATATAAAATATATGAAAAATTGATGTGGGTACTCAAATGAAAGCTCTTGATGAGTGTAACATCGAGATGAGCTTATATCTTTAAAAATGTAAATATTTATGAAAGTACAGTACAATTTAACAAAAGTCATTATTTAATAAAGCACAATTACTTAATGTTCAATAATAAAAAAAATATATATAATTACCAATAAGAAGAGCAGCCACAATAAATGTAGGTGCAGGACAATACATGTCTAGCAACTGAGCTATGACGATATTACCAATAATACCACCAAGTCGAGCCGCTACCATCGAAATAGCGATACCAGTGGCACGTAGATTTGTAGGAAATACTTCGGTGATAAGACAGTCTAGCGCCGCGTTACCACAACTTATTACACCGCTGAAGAATGCTGACACTATCACGTTGTGTACTTTGTTGTAAACAAAATATAATCCAACAGAGCAAGCACCCGATGACAGTGTACTAAAAACTGCAATTATAAAGTAATATTTAATTAGTTTTATAAACAGAATTTTAATATTAAAATAGACTTAAAAAAAAAAAAATCTTACCGAGGAAAAACTTTCGGCCCAAACGATCCATACCAAGAACAGCAAGAATATTAGCCGGTATCGCCGAAGCAACAGTAATAAGTGATTCAATAAAAACAGCTTCTCCAATTTTGCTATCACACGGTTGGTCTTGCTCAGTAATATTATTCTTAACTTTAATATAAAATTCAGTAACTTGACAAATATCTGTATTTTGATTAGGATTACGTTGATTGAAAAGATCAAAGCGGTTAAACAATTCCGGGAACCACATCATAAGACCATAGTAACCAATGTGAAATGTAAAATTAATAATTATAGATATCACTGTAAAACGCAGTATCGGTGATACAAACAATTGTTTACTATTATCCATAATATCACCAAACATAATCTTGTACTTATTTTTTTTCTTATTATTATTATCTTTGGTACCACCAATGGTGCCTCCTGTACTCTTAATCGGCTCAACGATATTTTTACTGTTGGCAAAGTCGTCGAGGATTAACTCTTTAACCGTGTAACTTTCACGTGGTTTTCCAGTATTAATAGCGTATATATTACGGAATATATTGAGTGCCTCGTCGTATCTACCGCGTGATAATAAATATTTTGGTGACTCCGGCAGTAATAACAGTAGTCCCGCCACGATGAATGACGGAGCAGCGCAGATCAGCAGGAAAATTCGCCAAGAGTTGAATGTGAATGAAGTACTTGTTATACCGATGTCATGTGGAATTATCAGCCACGCTAATCCAGCGACAAATAGATTTCCCAGGGTCCAAAATGCTGCCATGAATGACAGCATCGAACCACGCTTTGATTTCGGCTGGAATTCTGCAAAGTATGACCAGATAACCGGTCCACTGCCACCTAAACTGTTTATTTTATTTTTTTAGTTAGTTATTGTTATATTTGTAGAGTAAACATTTATTTTTTTTCCTTAATGATTTTTAATAAATATTTTTAAATTAAAAAAAAAAATAAATGTCTTTCATAATTAAGAAATGACCTAGTATCTTGTGAACTATTGACATTTATGAAGATATAAGCTCATCCTGATGTTACACTCATCGAGACCTTTCATTTGAGTACCCACATCAATTTTTTATATATTTTATATATATATATGAAAAATATATCAAAAATCCAAGTGGGTACTCAAATGAAAGCTCTTAATGAGTGTAACATCGGGATGAGCTTATATTTTCAAAATATATATTATATATATATGTATATATGAAAAATATATAAAAAATTGATGTGGGTAATCAAATGAAAGCTCTTGATGAGTGTATTATCAGGATGAGCTTATATCTTTAGAAATGTCAATATTTATGAAAGTACAGTGTAATTATCAAAAGTTATATAAATTATCAAATAATAAATAAACTTACGCAGCACCGTTTAAAAAACGGAAGAACAAAAAAAGTTCATAGGACTGGCTGAAACTGGAGGCAACGATGCATAAAGCGTTCATAAATGAGATAACGATAAGAACTTTGCGTCGGCCCAGTGCATCCGCGACTGAACCCCACGCATAAGCTCCTGCCATCATCCCAATGAATATGATTGAGCTGAGCCATCCCTTGGCCGCGGTACTCAAGTTCAAGTCACATTGTGCACTCGGCAGGATAAAGGACATAGAAATTACGTCCATCTCCTCGCTCGTACTGACGAACCCGCACACCGCCAGCAGAAAGTAGTGAAACTTTCCATATTCTATTTTATTTTTAAACAATAACAATTATCATTAATTATCATAAATACTTATTCGGTTATCAGTAGTTTATTTAAATAAATAACTATTAAAAACTAAATTATGATTTTATACTCACCGGTTAGTTCGATAGCTTTCTCGAAGTCAGCTTTTATGTATGATCCTTTTTCGGGGTCTAAGGATTTACCTTTTGACCCAATACCTGTTAAACAATTTTTTATATTATTACAATTTTTCAATAATTTTATTTTTTATTTATTAATAATTACCGGCAAGTTCTAGGTCTTTTGAACCGCAGCCGTTTAGACGATTGTCCTTTACATCACACTCTGAAAATTAAATATTTAAAATAAAAAAAAAAATTACAAGGTTTAATTTTACTAATAAAATATTAAATTATTAATTATTTTTTAACTATAGAATTAATTTTATTATATAAATTGTTTTTTTTTTTTAAATCAAAATTTAAAAAAATTTATTAAAATTATTCATATACATAAAAATGATTAAAAAACTTGATATTAAAATTAATGTAAAGTAATTTTAAAAGTTGGTTTATAATTAATAATAAAATTTTTTACAACAATTGAATTAAAAATTTAATAATAAAAAAAGCCCCGTTTTTAATACATTTTTTTTTTTTTTTTTTATAATAAAAAGCAAACTTACTATTATTGGGCTTTGAGTGTGGTTCACCTTCTACCATTCTACGATATCGGCGCGGTTGTGTAAGTCTGGGCTTCGTAAAAAAAAAAAAAAAAAAGAAGATTATGAGAATATAATCAGAAACAATGAATTTGCCGGATCAAATCAATTATTGTGTAAAAAGCTTCAATAATATCGTGATTTTGGCGAAATTTTCCTGCTGATTCTGCGCTGCTCTGCTGCTTCTCGACGACGGGACTTGGTTTTGTGTTCACACGCGAGCTGAAAAAAATAAAATAATAAATTTTTCATCATTTAGGTTAATATCTTAGTGTATAAAGTTAAACTAAACTCTACTGAGTAGAACAAACACTGAGAAAACGAATGGTTGCTCTAAAAGAATGCACAAAGGTTAAATAAGATCAATTTAGTACGGATGCATCTGTTGAATTACACTCAACTATTTAAAACTCATTTATAACTTATAATATACGATAGTTGTTCATCGCTTAAATAAATTCTATAATTATTCTTAAAAATAAAATTTTTTTCAATTATGTAATTTGTAATAGCCATGCAAAGTAGCACGGAAATATTTTTTTATCTCTCTGACAGATAAATAAGTAAATAATTAACATTGTTTGAATATATTAAATACTATCGTATTGTTGCGCGTCTGATCTTAAACTTACAGTTATTTTATTTTATTTGTTCAGATAATTTAAATTAGCTATTAATATTACGCTGTAAAAATAATAATAATTATTGCTCGACAATTTATTCTTATTTATATAACGCTTGTTTTTAATTGTTGTTATAATTTTTTATGCGTTTTTTAATAATTCATAAAAAAGAATAATTGTTTTTTGGAGAATGGAGAAATAAAAAAAATAAGGGCCGACCGTGACAGGACTCGAACCTGCAATCTTCGGATCCGAAGTCCGACGCCTTATCCGTTAGGCCACACGGTCATGTTGAGAAATACTCAACCTAGGTTTAACATTTGCTTTTATTTTCTTGTCATTGTTATCGATTCCTTGAGTATTATCTCTGATTAGAAAAAAAAATTTGAAAAGATTCGAAATGGCTCAAAGCGATTAAAAAATATTCAACTTGACAAATATATAGATATACATTTTGCATGGGTTCAATCGTTTTAATTTTTTTTTTAATAAGGGATGCCCTTGATTATTTTAATTAATTATTTACTCAATATTTTAATTTTTTTTCCGGCTTCGCAGTACTTTTAAAATATTATTAAAAATGTAATTACAAAAGAAGAAATAAACCGATTATTATAATTAGATTTTTTAAGTTTTTTTGATTTGGAAAAAATAATTTTAGATTTATAACTTGCAAATTTTCATCCAAAATTGTTTAAAATTTTCTACCAATTAATAATTTTTTTTTCTCAGTGTAAAAGAAATTTATAGTTACATCAGTAATTTTAACGCTTTATTAACATGTAAGCATATATACGTAAAGATTTACTGTCGTGGAAGAAAATATTATTAGTTGTTTACAAAAATAACTTCTCTTCAAATACCATCACTATACTGTACATAAACATTTATTCAGACATTTAAATAAATATTTTTGTACTGAAATAAATTTATGTCACTGTATTTTTTTTTTTTTTTAATCAATAGAATAATCTTTAGTATGATAAATTTCATTGACCTGAAGAATATGTTTATTTTAATAAATGAATCAATTATTAATAAATTATTTATTGTTTTCTTTTTTTAAGAGTGAAAGGATGCTTTGTGAATAATTATAAAATAAAATTTATGTTTTTTAATTAATTGATCAATACTGAATAATCGTTTGAAATAAAAACAATAATATTTAAACTAAAAATTATAAATAAAAAGTAGGCTTTATAATTGAATAATTAATTAAAAATCATAAAAATTAAAAATATAAATAATTTTTAATCTAAATTGTCGCTAAAAATTAATATTGAGTAATAAAGTATAACAATTTTTAGAAAAGCGGATACAAAAAGGTCATCACGAACGGAAACAGAGTATTTCAATAAATTCTTACAATATTTTCAATGTAACATTATACATAATCATTTTTTATAACACAATATAAAAATTATCTTTTATCAATTTAATGGATCAGTAATTCATTGAATTGTTCTTCAACAGAGGAAAGAAATAACACAATTTTATAAAAGTGTAACTTGTAGTAATTATTAAAATTAATTGAAAATTTAGAAGAAATTTAAACTACTAAATAATTGTTTTATCTGTAAAGATGTTTAAGTTTCGATTCCGTAGTTAACACTGGTAATACAAAAAGTTAGAACCAAGCAAGGACGTAATAATTAAAGTGACCATAAATGAATCCACGATCAAGACAATGTAAACAAGTGAGACTGAAAAAAACATAAATAAATAATAACTATTCTTGTTTATAATCAGAAGCAAATATCTTGTTGCTCGCATTTTAACCGATACCTGATGCGTAAATTAATCACTCTGACACTTCTCTGTTTCAAGTACACTTTTTTATTTTTAATTTATGGTCTTCTTGTTTTTTTTCAGTTATCAATATTTGTAATAGTATAATTATAATAATTTTTATTATAATTTACTGTGTTGTTTAAGAGATTTTTTAAAAAATTGAATTACTATTAAAAGATTAGTTGTTATTGTCAGGATGACTGACAATCCGAGGCTAAAAAGATTTACGCTGTGAAAAATCAAAATCAAGGACGTAAATCTAAAATGATACGTATAAATTTTACCTTGACCTGCTGAATTTCAACAATGAATTAAAAAAATTCATTCCAACAGGTTAGTTTTATTTTCAAATTTAAAAAATTTTAATTAAAATTTTTTATTTTAAAAAAATTTATCAAAAAATTTGATTGAATAAAAATGAAGAATTTAAAATATTTTTTAGTTTTAAAATATTCTATGTAAATATTTAAAAGTAATTTTTGCTTAACGTGAAGATAAATTTATCACTTTTTTATTTAAAGTCACGATGTAACTCTTGATATATTTTATGCAATAAGATAAGAAAAAATAACATGTTAAAATATTTTTAAGTGGAAGAAAATGTAAGAAAAATTGAAAAAAAAATTTTTTTTTTTCTTACAATTAAATATTTAAGAACCATTGAAGTAAATCACTAGTATAATTCACTAAAATCACTATCAAAATCCACTTTTAATTTATTTTATGCTTTTAATTTTAAGAATAATGACTTTTATGAAATAAAATCATTTTATATATAAAATTTACTTTAGTAGGATTGAAATAATTGATTAATTTTATTTTTTTTAATTATAGGACAAAATTACACGGTGTTAGAAGTGGAACTAGATCTGGTAACACCGGACATTTGCAGTTTGACCCGTAAAAGACAGTGCGAGAAGTAGAGATGAAATGACTACTGAATTGTATAAGCTAAAAAAACTACCTGCGGCCTCCCACTAGCTACATCCATTCGTGTTACATTATTAATACATTTTTTACATGTTATTACAAGCTATAAGTTTGCTCATACTGATAAATATGGATTCGTCAGAGAAAAAAATATTAAATCCAATTAAGAATAAGGAAACTAAACAAAGCTGCTTTTATTTTTTTTTTTAAATATTGCAAACAAAGATTAGGTTTCAAAACAATTACTTTATATTGATAGTGGATTAAAATAAAGTAATTATAAAGATTTAATTTATACTCGTTACTCAGGATATTTATGTGATCTTATTTTGAGATCGTTTTAAGTTATCAGTATACTTTCGGTGTAAAAAATTGCAATCAGATCTTGTGACCATGCGACTGTTCACTTCCGGTTTGTAATTATAAATAAACATTTTTTATCATTTAATTAAGTATTTATTATTGAGGTAATGTCATTTTTTAAATTTAAAGAAGATGAAGAAATTTTAACACTTTAATTTTTTTATTTTATTATTGTGGAAAATTTTTTTAAAGATCGCACTGTTAATTAGATCGTATACTAAGAAGATAAATTACGTGGAAAAATTTTATTTTATTAATTCTAAGAACTATTTTTTATTTTAAGAATTTTTATATTTTTTTTAATTAATAAAAATTTTATTAGTTAAAAAATATAAAATTGCTAATAATTATAAAAATTATTTTAAAATAAATTAATTAAATAAAAATTTTATTTATGTGATACTAGACAAAAATTTTGTTTTACTATTTTACAATTAATAAATATTATTATTATTATTATTATTATTATAAAACTAATTGAAATAATATTGTGAAATTAAACATACAATTAATATAATTATAATATTAAGTTTATCTGTGAAACGGAATTTATAATTAAACTGTCACAGTAAATTGTCAATATTTATTCACGTCTGAATAAATAAATTTAGAGTTTAAAAAAATGCGAGCATGAAAAGTTATGTACATTAAATAATATAAGAAAAATTTTTCTAACAAAAGAATTATTTTTGATAAAGAATTAAATTATAGAAAACACGTGAATAAATTTATTTCTTCTAATTAGATTGCAATCAGATATATCATTGATTAAAAAATACTAAACTCGAACAAGAAGAAAACAAACTAATTACAAAGAAACTAAATAACCATTATAATAACAGACACTTAGTCTTGGGATTGATACAAATGAAATAAAATGTTATTTTCATTATGAAATAGAATGAATCATCATCATCAGAAGTGAATCGTTATCATAAGCGTTCTCTTTAATTCAACGCGCGTAACTATTAATATGTATTTAACTGGTAACAAAAAGTGAGTACATGTATGTTAATAACTGTTAGCGATATAAAAACAAGTTATCACGAATCTAAAACAGATAATTAATTATTTTTTAAACTTTAAGTATCTTACGGTATTTAATGTTTAATGACAGGAAGATATAGCTGTCATATGGGTTTGCAAGGTTTCAAATGACGTATTGAATAGTAGCAACAGACACGAGTAATACACATTCAAATATTTAATATCCAGAAGTCCCTCATATAATTTATTATATTATTTTGTTTTCTAAATTTAACTTTAAATCTCTATCTTGCGTTATTAATTTTATTTATGATTCTTCTTCTTAAAAATAATATTCAAATGTACATATTTAATTATTTTATTAGTTAATGACTTAATAATTCATTATTATTATCTATATTATTAAGAGAATAAGAAAAATTATGTGGCCAGTGTATTTATATGATAAAATGGGTTTTTATGGTTAAAATTGGTATCGTTGGAAAAGTCTTGACCTAGAGTTGTGTCTTTTCAAGGTTTCATATCATTCTTACCAATAGTCAATTTGTTGTGATAAGTATTTAGGCTGCATTCGAAAATGCTCTATCTCTAGATGTATAATTAAGAAATGACCTTGTATCTTGTGAACTATTGACATTTTTAAAGATATATAAGCTCATCCCGACATTACACTCATCAAAACCTTTCATTTGAATACCCACATCAATTTTTCATATATTTATATATATTATATATATGTATACATGAAAAATATATCAAAAATGCATGTGGGTACTCAAATGAAAGCTCTTGATAAGTGTAACGTCGGGATGAGCTTATATTTTTAAAATATATATTATATATATGTATATATAAAAAATATATCAAAAATTGATGTGGGTACTCAAATGAAAGCTCTTAATGAGTGTAACATCAGGATGAGCTTATATTTTAAAAAACGTCAAAATTTAAAAAAGTACAGTGCAATGTAACAAAAACCATTATTTATTTATTTATAGTTTATGTCACATTGTGACTGCAAGACTGCTAGTTATTATTATTTAATAAAATAAATTTAAAAAACGTCAGAATTTAAAATAAAAAAAAAATTATATTTTCGTCTACTTGTCACCATTAACTTATTGACGTCATGGAGATTTTAAGACCGATTACACATGTCTAAAAAAAATATTCTCAAGTTTGCAAGTAACCAAGGTCATGTTTGAAACAACCGTCTCACATAAATCTAAGAAATAAATTTATTTTTAAATAATCTTAGCTTCTTTAAAGATTTTCACATCCATTCATATCTATCCGAAATAAAACCCAAAAACATTTAAAATGTCTGCACGACGTCTAGTCTTTTTTTACAACTGACACATAATAATTATCACTGTTATAATTGTACACAATCACGCAATAACAAAAAATATCTATCATTATTATTTTAAGTTTAAATATCTAATATCATAAATATTAAGAATAAATTTACAATTTTTATCTTAACTAAATCAGAGAATAAATATCTCTATTAAAGCGTACTTTTATATTATCGGTATTATATTATATATAGAAAAAAAAAACTTGTGCAAACACGAGAAGAGATTGAAACGCAGTAGAGAAATTAAATTGACATTTAAAAATAATTATTTTGAACAATGGCTTTAATGATCTAAGTAAACCATTTAAATTAATATTTTACTGTAAAAAATCATTAATTTAACCTTGAAGATGACGAATGAACACGTGCAATTAACTTAAGTATAAAATCTTTTATTTTAAAACAATATATATGTATCAAATGTTATTTTTTATGTCAAAAAATTTTTCTACTGATTATAAAAGACTGGAAAATTTTTTTTTTAATTAATAAATTACTTTCAAGAAGAAAAAAAATTTCTTCTTTCCAATTTTTCTATTTCTTCTTTATTAATATTTTTTTTTATGTTTAAAAAAAATATTAGAAATTTTTTTAATTTTTATGAAAAATAAATTACAATAAAAAAATGTTTTAAAAAATTTCCAAATATTTTTTTTTTTTGTAATTTTTTAATAATAATTCAATTGTTATAAAATTATAAAAAAATTTCTAATGTCAAAAAATTTTTTTACTTATTATAAAAAACTGGACAACTTTTTTTTAATTAAAAAATTACTCTTAAGAAGAAAAAAAAATTTTTTCTATTTCTCCTTTGTTAATATTTTTTTTCAGGTTAAAAAACAAAGTAAATTATATATAAGATATTGTAATAATAATTTTTAAAGGAATAATTAATTGACAAAAAAAAATAAAAGAAGATAAAAATTTTTTTTTAAATAAAATAAAATAAAGAAAATACCTCATACCTTGTGCTGTTGGCCAAGCCTGGAAATGTTACCGAGTGGTAACAACCAAAGTGTGAGACAAAACAGAAAGCTTATATACAAGAAGGAATAGTGAGTTTACCCCCACCCAAATAAAAATATCTATATGATCAGTAATAAAGCTAAAGCCCAAAAGATGATTTTCTTTCTTCCTCTTACTCGCTTACTAATGTTACTTATTTACTCACTTATTCACTTATTCATACTCGCATTAAGCATACTATATAAGTGTAAAGTGTAATACTCGGTTACACATGTCAGTAATGTGTAATATATGTAACTCAGTGATGTGAAGAGTGACAGCGCAACTAAACACAATAATATCTACACTATTGAGTGTGGAAAAAAATAGTGTTTTATAAGTGATAACTATCTTACTCTCCCTTTCAATGACACTGTCTTTACTTTACTTGTCTCCACACTTAACTCATCTCACACCACACTCGTAATAATAATAACAACAAATAAAATCTTAACTAAACTCATTTTAATGTAATGTAG
Organism: Cotesia congregata; assembly: GCA_905319865.3. NCBI lineage: Eukaryota > Metazoa > Arthropoda > Insecta > Hymenoptera > Braconidae > Cotesia > Cotesia congregata. The sequence continues at coordinate 491,198 of CAJNRD030001122.1, forward strand.
ATTGAGATGAAAAGGAATCACGAAAATTATTGTTGCTCTTCATTTTATTTCATTGTTAGTTTTTTTAAGGTTAACAAACTTTTTTTTAAACTTGGCGCTTTATAATTAATTATTTTAATTAATTAATTAAAACATTTTCAAATGACACTAAAGATGACAGATGTTAAAAATTTTTTTAGAATTTTATAGCAATTAAATTATTATAAAAAAAATTTTATTAAAAAGTTCCATATGTGAAAATTAATCAAATTTATAGGTGAAAATTTTTAGAAGCATTTTTTTATTTGTTAAAAATTTTTTAAATTGACAGCTGACGGCTAACTTCAGTATTATATTTTTCAACGCCTAGAAGTAAGTGTTTGAGAAACTTTTAGACATTTTTACACTTCTGAAAAATTATAGTGAATATTTAAACCTTGTTTTAAAATATCAAACTGAAATTGAGAGAAATTTGATTATTTTTACAAGTTTTTAAATGACTAAAGTTAGCCGACATTTTGAATTTTTTAAAAAATATGTTAAGAAATATTTAAAAATGATTTAGGAGACTTTTTTAAAATAGGATGAGATGACATCTTTTATTTTTTACATTTCTTCTAAGTTTATTTCATTTATTCTGCTAATATAATTTATTATGCATTGTAAATTAAGTTTGCAAAGTAAATTATTCAATGAGTATTTTTTAAATAGAAAAAAATTATTTTTTAAGTGCATATTTGACCATTATAACACAATATTATTTATATAGATCATATATTTTGACTAAATGTTTCTGTAACTTGATAAGCATTTGATAAAAAAAATTATAATTTAAAATGAAATATTTTTTTTTAGAAGATACTGGTAAAGAACTTGAAAAAAAATGTCTGACTCTGTATGGAAGATATATACAATTATCCTTGAAGTTGTTTGCTAATTTTTGGTAATAAAATTCAACGCCGATGTTATTATGTCCAATTAAAAAGTAAGTTGTCATTTTTCTTATTATTACAATAAGATGTTTTGATATAAGTTCATTTAATTAAAAAAAAAAAAAAAAAAAAAAAAATTAATAATTATTGATCAAACGATTTAATTTATCAGTCTTGATTTAATAATTTAAATTCCCTGGTATTATGAGGGACATATCAATGAAATTTGAAAAATAAACACTTGAAATATTTTAAAAGAATAAATTAACAAAAAATAATTAGACCTTTTTAAATAAGTAGAAATTTTGTAATTTTATCAACAAAACGATTGAAAAAGTCACGTAAATTATTTAAAAATTTGATAGGTAAATTAAACATTGCATAATTGGATGCAAAGCGAATTGTAGACTGAAAATAAGTACAGAGTATGTGTGTGTATTTTAAAAGTAAATATTAGCACAAGTAATAAGAGAATATGAGTGTAATAATAAAAAATTTAACACACTACATAATCCACATACACATTCTTAAATTGATTCTTTAAAAATGTTGAAAGAAACAATTTAATTGTAATTAAAAACATTTATTTTTATTTTCGTTTTTACCTTTATGAGATTATGATGAGTAATATTATTACTTATTACAATAAAGGCAACAACTCAATTTTTAAAACAATAAAAAAAATATTTTAATAGTTTCGCACGATAAAATTCAAAGATATAATTAAAGTATCAAATTACTTATTTTCATTTGCATAATAAATAATAAATATTGTTCGAATTAATTATTGAAGTAATTAGATTCTAATAAACAACATTTGAGTGGGTAATTAACAAGTATTAATTATACGTGACAAACTGATGTGGTTGTTCTTGAATTAAAAAGAGATAAATTTTTAATCTCTTATCGATTAATTATTCATAGAAGAATAAGTAATGTCATAGATGAATTTATAATTGTTGTTCAGTGTGTGAGACGATTTATAAGTTATATGGATTGAGTGGAGATACGCAGTACGTGGACGTGGATTCCTTTATAAGATGATTATCAACACAATAGGTAAGTGTTTAAACTTAAAAAACTTTTAAAATACTTGAAGTTAATTTTAAAATACAATATTAATTATAATTATTTAATTAGAATTTTTTTGAAGCTTTATTTTTATTCATTTTATTTTATTAAATCATTTTTACAAACAAGAAACAATTTTTTAAGAAAGAATAAAATTTTCTTGGCTCAATAAAATATTTAAGAATAATTATTTTTTATCCAAATAATTTATTTGTGCCAAAACTATTTTTGATAATTTTTTTTTTTGTTGAAGTAAACTCTTTTTTTTTGTGTTATGAATTGTGGTTGACTAATAAGTTATACAACTCGTTTTTTCTTGCTGAAATTTTATTTTTTATTGCCAAAATTTCATAATTTTAGAATAAAAGATTTAAAAATTTTTTTTAAATTAATTCATGATTAAAAAATATTATAAATAATCAAATTTCATTTTTTTAAAACTAATTTTGTAATTATTTTTATAAATTTTTTAAAGTTTAGTATAAAAAAAGACAAATTTTGAATATTTTGGCCAGGTATACATAGCTTAGGACCCTTGAAGATGAAATTGATAATCTCTGACGTAAATCATAGAACATGACGTCAAACTCACCCCCCACCGCTAACTAGACTATAGAAACTTGAAAACCCTTAATGACTAATATGCACTTGTTGAGTAGATAAGATAGAATTGACGTCTTTTTACGCTGTACGTCCAATAGTATTCAGAAGAATAGAAGTTAAGGCTAAAATTCTTATAACTATTTCACTTTTCTTGGCTGAAACATTCTAGAGGAAAATTTTATAATCTCATCTGTAGAGTAGTTAACAAGATGAAGGTTTGAAAAGAAATTCGACCTCGAGAAATATTAAATGCGTATTAAGCTATGTTAATGTATGATTCATTTGGATAAATTATTTAGTTTTTGTTATTAATCTATTAAGAAACTGAATTAACTTGACGATAGAAGGAAAGTTTAGGATTTTTTTGGTTTTTTCTAGGAAAAAATTCATCAGTAAATATTTTATAAGTAAAAAAATTAAATTATTATTTAAAGAAAAATTAAAATTAAAAATTAAAAATTACACAAATGGATCATTCCAAAGATATAAATATATTTTTTGTGAGATTTAATAAATATATCGTTAAAAAAAAATGAAAAACACATTTGTTTGTATAACTTGGAATGTATTTTGACAGTTTTTTAACTGGATGGATACTAATTTATCAAAAGACTATTATTGTTTTTTTAAAATTAAAAGTTATCTCCAAAATATTTATACTGATTATTATATGGCTTATATAAGTTACAAACAAGTGTGTTTGGAACATTGTTGTAAATTGTAGTTAATGAAATGATTAGTTTGTTGTTATTTGACACAATTCTCACATCGTTGTTCTCGAAAACTCCGTGCAATGACCTAAATTAATCGACGCATTTGTTACGCTTAAATTAAGCCTTAAAAATTTCAATCTTATTTTTTTGTTTACACATAATTATTCATTATGATCATTTATATTATTAAAATTTTGTCTCTAACTATTCATTTGATAAAATCTAAAATAAAAGATAAAAAATAAAAGAAGCGATGGAATTGTTGACATCAGTCCAATTCTAGCCAGGCTTGAAGTAATTTATGAAAATAAAATTCTTTAATTATTTCAGTATGATAATTTAATTTTTTACTTTTTAAGTCATATTATTCTTGTTTTCAATAATTAAAAAAATCTTTATAAATTAATTTAATTATTTTATAAATAAATAAATTGTACAGATGTTTACATTTATTTTGCAAAATTAAAAATAAATATATTTTAGTTAGAACCTTCTTAAAATAACATTTTTCAGCAATTGATGAATTTTTACCTTCACCGATTTTAAGACACCTGTCAGTAAAAATATTTTTGGAATCTAATTCCAAGAATTGGCAAATTCTTTTAAAAAATTAAATATTTATAAGGATTTTAAAACTGAAAAAGTTTAAAAAATTTTGAATGATCGGCTTGCGCGACCATTTAAAATAAAAATCCACATTGCATATTAAATAAAACAGAGAGTACCTCGCTCGTGCTCATCTATACCAATTTAGTTCATCAACGTCAATTAAATATCACATTGTTTTCTCCTCTTTCTATTTACATACTTATTTCATCAATATTAGGTATTATTGCCATCATATAAATATAAATATTTATTTCTAAATTATGAATCAAGATTCAATTTTTTTTGTATTATTGATTGCACTATAATTTTAATCTAATTATTAACAAGAATTTTTTTATTTTAAATGCAATTGATAATAATGATCATTTGCTTTATTCAATAATGAAGTTTGTGAAATTGCACTGTACTTTCTTAAATATTGATCTTTTTAAAGATAATATAAGCTCATCCCGATGTTACACTCATCAAGAGCTTTCATTTGAGTACCCACATAAATTTTCTATATATTTATATATATATTATATTATATATATGTATATATGAAAAATATATGAAAATGCATGTGGGTACTCAAATGAAAGCTCTTGATGAGTGTAGCATCGGGATGAGCTTATATCTTTAAAAATGTCCATAGTTCTCAAGATATGTCATTTCTTAATAATTGATATTTTTAAAAATGTAAGCTCATTCTGATGTTACATTCATCAAGAGCTTTTATTTGAGTACCCACATGCATTTTTGATATATTTTTCATATATACATATATTTAATATATATAAATATATAAAATATATGAAAAATTGATGTGGGTACTCAAATGAAAGGTCTTGATGAGTGTAATGTCGGAATGAGCTTACATCATTAAAAATGTCAATAATTCACGAGATACAAGGTAATTTCTTAATTATATTATGGTCCATTTTGCCCCTCTTGTATATTTAGTGATTCTGAAGCTAGCAGAACTTAATAGCTTAGAGTGAGATGGATATAAAATGTCATTAAAATCTACAATCAAGTGGAGTATTGAATGAGATTAAGAAAAAATAAACATTTGAGTTAAATTTGATGAGTAACGTAATTCATAAAACTATGAATGAGTTGTGGAATGTGTACTATAATATAACGTACACAATACAGTGGTAGTTTACACACAAAAGTGTCATGTTTCAATAAATAGATTTACTTTTTGTTTTTATAAATCATACCATCACTATTATAACTTCTCTTATATCGTAAACAAGTTAAGTTATTCATTAAAAAAAAATAATAATAATAATAATGTATATAATATATTATATATTAAATACTAGGTATTTCTACATGATGTAGAGTATTGTTCTCTTAAATCATCGTGATAAGGCACGTGTTAAAAGGAAATTGATTATTACGCAGTGAGAAAACTATTATTTGCAGTGTATTATATTAGATAAATGTTAATTACATATGATAGCCATTGCCACGACGACGTTCCGGCAAGAGATTTAAATATTCGTCATTGTTCAAGTTTGTGTTACAGTAACAATATTTATTGATGTAATTAATAGACACAATAATTTCATTTACTTTACAACAGACGACCGTGATAACTGATGAATAATCTCAAGAAAATTATATTGTCTATATTATTAAATTAATATTAAAAATTATTCTTATAAAATATCTAATAAAAAATTAATTTTTTTGTGAGAAAAAAGAATCCCGGAAATAATTTTGAAGTTATGAAAAATTTTCATATTATTTCATTAAAATTATTATAAAATAAAAATTATAATAATAATAATAATAATAGTAATAATGATATTTTTTTTTTGTAACAAAAAATGGAGTTTTTCAGGAATGAAAATTAATTTAATAGATATTTGATAATTTTTAGAACTGTTGTTAACAAATAAATTACGGGAAAAACAATAAGAAAAAAAAATTGACCTGTAGAAATTTTTATAAATTAAAAATGCAATTTTTTCAAAATAATTTTTTCGAATTAATTTAATTGTTAAATAAAATTAAAAATTTTAACTTTAATGTCATTTTTCAGGAAAATTGTGGGTGTTATACAATTATTATTATTATAATTTTTATTTTATAATAATTTTAATAAAATAATATAAATTTATCATAACTTTAATATTTTTTCCAGGTCTATTTTTCCGGAAAAAGTGTGGTTTACTTTTTAAAATATTTTAATAATATAAAAATAACAGATTTTGTTGATTAAATTAATCCAAAATTTATCTTTTATTAAAAAATTTATCAATTACAAATCCAACTATCGATATTTGATTTAATTAATATACATAATTAAAAACGCGAGATGTATATTCTTCTAAATAGAAATTATTGACTATGTTAATCATCGATCCGGAAGTTGTGCATACAGTTGATAATAATAACGTTAATAACATTACACGTGCGTCAATTATTAAAAGATGAATGGAGATAAAAAATTAATGATATTTTATCAAGGAAGTGATCACGTTGTATCCAGTTTATTTTTTAAATAAATAAATATGGATTAATCTGATGCAATTGTGGTTAACTTTTGTTGAGATTTTATATGAATTATTTATCACCAAAAAAATTCAAGCGCTCGGATTTTTTTCTTAACTAATTAATAACATGAGTTATGAATGATTAACACTACTAAATTTATGTAATTTTAATGAGCGATTGTTATTGATTCACTGCATAAATTATTATATAATTAATTTAAAGCAAAAAAATAATTTAATTAATTAATTATGAGTTTACCTTTTCATAATAAAATGTTGAAAGTTTATGTAAATAAGAAAGTAATTAAAAAGTTCACTCATATCACGAATTGCACACGCGATGAAAATAACTTTTTTTTAATTTAACAAACAACAAATTAATTTTTACAATTAAACGTCCTGGCGTATTATATCTTATATGGGGAATAATATAAGCAAAGAGCTGACGACCCGTACCCGCCTCGAAGCACACGATGGAGAAGAGTATTAAGCTAAATAACTTGCTAGTATTGCATGAATAATATGAGAGGGGTCACTTCGCGGTGAGTACGTCTGTCGTCTGTCAATCTCATCTGATCTGATCTGAGTACCGCGAGTAAAGCTTTATTGCTTTACCTCAGGGACGTCAGATGTATTTTGTATTGGGCCCCTAATATTATTATTATTTAAAAAGTTAATTGGGCACCCACGTGTATATCTTCTTGCTCTTTCTATTTACAAACCGTCTTATCATTATTAAATATAGTCTTCTTTGTCACTTTCCCCTTAAACTCTTTTTTTGCTTTTGTTCAATCGTTTATTCAGTCAACCAAATTTTTTTTATTGCTTTCATTTCTTCTTATCTTTATTTTTTATTGTGCCTTTATTATTTTATGACTCTTGTGCTTTTTTTTTATTTTATTTCCAAATAAATTTTTTAATGTAATTAATTTTGTATGCATACCTCAGACGCGAATAATTTGATTAATTTATAATTTATTATATATATTATTACACTTTTAAAGTATAGGGTGTATATTTAATAATTAGTAATTTTATCGTACAAATAATTTAATTAATATGTTACAATAATTAATTTATTGTTGATATAAAAATTTAGTATAGATTTTTTTTTTTTTCAATTTTAATTAATAATAAATATATTATTATTATTATTATTATTATTTTTATTGATTAATTAATTAAATCTGAAGTAATAGGCAATAAATTAAATTCTTCAAAAAAATGAATTCACCTTTAAAGTGTAAGTGTGCATAATCTATATGCTCTATCTCTATAGATACATAATTAAGAAATTACCTTGTATCTCATAAAATATTGACATTTTCAAAGATATAAACTCATCCTGGTATTACACTCATCAAGACCTTTCATTTGAGTACCCACATCAATTTTTCATATATTTTATATATTTATATATATTATATATATATATTAATATATGAAAAATATATCAAAAATGCATGTGGGTACTCAAATAAAAGCTCTTGATGAGTATAACATCAAGATGAGCTTATATCTTTAAAATATATATTATATATATGTATATATGAAAAATATATCAAAAGTGAATGTGGGTACTCAAATGAAAGCTCTTGAAGAGTGTAACATCAAAATGAGCTTATATTTTAAAAAACATCAATATTTAAGAAAGTACTGTGCAATTTAACAAAATTCATTATTTAATAATGTATAATTTAATTTTTTATAGTTTACAGTGACTGCAAGTTTGCTAGTAAATAATTAACTATAATAAAAGTAAATAATATGAATAAAATAAACGAAACTAATAACAACGTGACAATGATAATTTACAAGGTAAATATAAGAGTAGATGAAAAGTAAAGTGACAACCTTCGTATGATTGTCACGTACCATCTCTTACAGTTAATATTATCTAAAATAAAATTAAATGCCCGGTGTGTTGAAGAGTACAGTATTAACTCACTCAACACGATGGATCTTAATATTACCAATGATATTAACACTTATATATACATATTTGTACATACACATGTCATATATTGCACAGATCACAGATCACACGTGTTTAACAAATAGTACTCAGCTAAAGTATTAGATAATCATAACAATAATTTGCATAACAAGTAAAGAAGACAGACGACCTTCTCATATTTATTTATATGTTAATTCCTAATATAATATAAATCTAAATTATTTAATCAGGTAAAATAAAATAATGCGGATTAAAAAATTTGAAATATTAAAACCCTGCACTTTGCTTGAGTTAAATTATTATAAAGGACTTTATTCACTTTAGTGACTGATGGTTCAGGGCAATCATCCTATTGATGTCTTCCATAGGACCATCAATGATATATATAGTAAAGCATAGTAAGAAAAGCTGCCCAGATATAAGAGCAAGTATATTTAAATATTACTCTTTAATTTCTCTCACGTCAATAATTTATTTTATTAAAATAAAATTTTAATTTTAATAATTGAAAATTATTTTAGTATTGATGATTGTAATACGTTCCGTGAAATGTTAAGTATAATTATTTTTTTAAAATGATTAAATTGACAGGATGACTTAATAATGATCCAAGATGATTGGTCAAAAATTGAAGGAACAATAAGTGGAGCAATAAAACTTTACTAGAGTTGCATGTTATTCTTTATAATAGGTATGTACGGATATGTATATGTATACACACATTGTCACTTGGTTGGTAAATTTGCAGTATCAACGCTTGACAGTGGGATAATGACCCAATTATATGTCATTTACACGTGACTCATATTGTCAATTTGTTCATGTCCGGTACACGACATTCTAATAATCGTACATACGTCTTGCGCAAATACACACGGTTATAAGGTACTTCGTTCTATTCGTTAATGAAAGGGCGCCGGGTATTTAATAAGTGACAATGTTAAATATCACATACTGTCATTTAATTTCGCAATATTTTTATTTTATGCTTTGTGTGATTCTATTTTTATGCTATTCATGGAAAAATTTATTTATATTGTAAGTATAATGATAATTAGAATTTTAATAGCTTGGAATAAATTTTAAATGACCTTTGAGGTACAGAGGAAATTTTTTTACTGTTAAAGAATAAATAGAAAAACAAAAATTAACTTGAATTTAAAATTAATTTAAGAAAAATTTTGTAGTTTGAGAATTTTTACTCAAATCAAAATCAAGTTCTTCAAATTAATTCAAATTTTTTTTTTTTCAAATTCTAAAATCAAAAATTAAAAAGTTTCTTCTTTAATTTATTAACTGAATTATTTTTTTTTTTATTGAAAATCTATATTTTTAAGGAAAATTTTGTGAATATCTCTAGATACATAATTAAAAAATGACCTCGTATCTTGTGAACTATTGACATTTTTAAAGATATAAACTCATCCTGATGTTACACTCATCAAGACCTTTCATTTGAGTACCCACATCAATTTTCCATATATTTTATATATATTATATATATGAAAAATATATAAAAAATGCATGTGGGTACTCGAATGAAAGCACTTGATGAGTGTAACATCGGGATGAGCTTATATCTTTGAAATATATATTATATATATGTATGTATGAAAAATATATCAAAAACGCATGTGGGTACTCAAATGAAACCTCTTGATAAGTGTAACATCAGGATGAGCTTATATCATTAAAACTGTCGATAGTTGAAAAAGTACAGTGCAATTTAACAAGTTATTACTTAATAAAGCAAAATTTCATTTATTTATAGTTCATAACTCACATAGTGACTGCAAGGTTGTTAGTAATAATAACTTTTAGCTGTGAAAGTTACGAAGCTTAAATAAAAAATTTTCTTATATTTTAAAATAAACATTTAAAAGTCTTAAAAAAATTCTAGACTTTTAAAAATTTTATTTAAATTGTCCATTAATTTTTAAATTCAAAAATTATTTTTTTGATTTTCAATAACTAGAAAATAAAAGAAATTTTATTTTTTATCTTTGAAAATGAATAAAAATTATTCTACGCGAACATATGGTTTCTACAAATTGATTAAATAATTTATAAAAAAAACCCTGAAAATTAATAAATTTTTTATATATTGATAAAAAATCCAAAGTCTAGGCAAAGTGATTCGAAATAATAAATATGAAAAAGCAATTAAAATTGAAATAAATTTATGAAGAAATCCCCTTAAAGATATATCCGGCCGCGACAACACTATGACTTTCCTTATACTTCATTCATCGAAGCACTGAGTGGCCTTTGAAGGTTGTTCAGTGAAAAACGAATGGCAAGACGCAAGACTTGAGAGCTGTACCCATGGCTACGTAATGTAACAACACTAGTTAACTCTTAAGAGACCGGAGACCAAGACCAAGGCATTTTACCAACTTTATTCCAATGTTTGCATGTATGTGGCACATTGTAAAATATATTAATGTATATATATGAGATTGGATTCCAGCCATTGCAAATTCCTTTCTAAGAAATTTAGCGCTCAATACCTTAACGCAATCTTCGTTGCAATTCCAACTTAATACTTGAGTTTAAGTATATCCTAATAGAGAATGTAATCGTTTTATTTATAAATATAAAAATTATTTTATTTTTTTTCATACGCTATTTAAGTTGGATTATTTAATTCAATACCAAAAAAGCGTTTGAAGAATATTTTGATTTAAATTAATTTATAAATAAAAATATACGGGGGTCCATAGAGATATACTGTACGAGTTATATTATCGGGGATAAAGAGTATCAAGCAGAATGAGATGCTATGCTGAGAACTTGGATGTCAGTGACCGCTACGATCATTTATGTAGTGTAGTCTGTGTAGTGTATTTCATTCTGTACATCTGTACGTATGTATGTACGTACATAATAATGTGTATTGGTATTCTGTGCGACTTTCACTTCGCACGTCCTACGTCTTGCCCGCGGGATCCCGAACTGTATGATTCATCCGAATGTGATTCACTGTATTAACTTGGAAATTCCCTGAAAAATTTTTTCAATTACACACAGAGAAAATATTTATTTAAAAAAGTAATTAATTTATTGAAAATTTTATTTATAGCTGAATAAATAACAATTTTTTTAATTTTTATAGTAACTTTTTTGTTGGAAAAGTTTTCCAGATTGGGAAAAAAAAATTTGCAAGTTGTTCTATTTTAATTTTTCTTTAAACAAGAAAGATACTGAGATAAAATTTATTGTTTCAGCTAAGAAATTAATGACATTAAAGTTAACAGTCACTAGAGAATTTTTTAATTTTTTTTAACAAAAAAATTTGCTCCTAAAAATTATTTTAAAAAAATTGCATTTTTAATTTTTTAAAATTTCTACATGTCAATTTTTTTTTTTGTCATAATTTATTTGCTAAGAGAAAATTTAAAAATTATTAAATATCTGCTAAATTTATTATCATAAGAAATTTTATTTTCAACAAATTATTCTCTTACTAGCAACTTTGCAATTATTATAAAAAAAAATTTAATGAAGAAATTTCAGATGTGAAAATTTAAAAAAATTATTAATGAAAATTTTTTAAAATATTTTTATTGTAATTAATAGGGTATAAATATTAAAAAAAAATTCATTTTTTGTTACTTGAAATGAAGAAATAACATTTAATTAAAATAGAATTGAAGATGTCAAAAATAAACTGACATTATAAATTTTTTTATAATTTTATAACAATAAAATTATGAAAAAAATTTAAAGAAGAAATTTTACATGGAAAAATTATAAGTATAAATTTTTTAAGGCATTTTTTATTGTAATTAATTGGGTATAAAAAATTGTTTGATATCAAGAAGAATAATTTATTCTGAAGAATATTGATACCATATAAATGATTCCATGTGCTTTGTACTATTATTTTGTCTCACGAGGTTGGAGGCGCCTCACATGGTGGTATTCCCTTGAATGTATTACTGGATGATCATGCTGATTATGCAGCTGTATGTGTATGTAAGCACACATATAATAATAATAATAATAAGTACGTAAGGTACGCTAACCTGTACTGTTAGTTTTAAATGTAATATGTGTAGTTATGTTACTTACTGAGAGCCTGTATGTGTGTGTGTGTGTGTGTCTGTAGGTGATTTTTTAGCAAATGGATAGAATAAAGCAAGCAAAAGGCACATCTACATGCAACCTGGAGCCCGGAGGAGAGTTTCATTCAAGGAGCCGAGTTATTTGCCGGTCTCTCCACCCCGCCGTAGCACTTTCATGCATTCTCTTGACTGGGCAGTCTCGTCGTCATCACCACTGCGGGTTCTGCGTGTAGAGTAGTACATTCATGATTGTTCTACAGCCGGATACTCGACAATCAACCGAGACAAGTTTAAAAAACTCTTGGGCTATAAGTAGAAAATGGTATACTTATCTCCGAGATATTTATGCAATCTTGCATATGTATACACTTACCTATTTCCTGGTTTTAGTTTTATTATTTTGTTTAATAAGCTCATCATTTTTACAGAGAATTATTTTTATAGATTTGTCTACCGCTTGATTAATTATTTGAAGAGATTTAATGGACTAATTTTCAACAAAATTGCTCCAATTTATCTTTTATTATAATTTAAAAATTTATTAAAAGAATAACTATATTAAAATAGTAATTTTTAATTGATAATAAACACTTGAGAATGTACTGAGAAAACAAAATTTATTTTGACAAAAATGAGCAATGCTCTAAATTTATATAAGAAAAATTTTGTGTCCAGGATAGTCATATGATAAAATCAGTTTTTTTAGTGAAATTTGGTGTCATTGCAAAGGTCTTGACTTGAATTAGTGCCTTTTTAAAGTTTCATATCATTCTCACCGATAGTCAATTTATTATGACAAGTATTTAGGCTGCATTCAAAAATTCTCTATATATATATATATATAAATATAGAAAATATATCAAAAATACATGTGGGTACTCAAATGAAAGCTCTTGATACGTGTAACATCAGGATGAGGTTATATATCTTTAAAAGCGTCAATATTTAAGAAAGTACAGTGCAATTTAACAACAGTTATTATTTAATAAAACAAAATTTTTTTTATTCAATAATTTAATTTAATTGTTGTAAAATTATAAAAAAAATTTTAATGTCAGTGTCATGTAATTATTAATAAAAAAATTCCACATGTGAAAATGAAATAAAATTTTTTAGAAGCATTTTTCAAATTGTAATTATTATAAAACTCAAAAAATTGACAGCTATCTAACTTCAGTATTAAATAACAGCTGTTTTTCATTGCTAATAATTAAAATTAACATTCTTAAATGAAATAAGTAGTCCATTGTCCTGTGAATATAAATATATATTTATATATTTATATATATAGGAACAGTAAGTACAGAACACATTACCATCCAGCCAGACATACATACAGAATTTTATAAGAAGTGGGGATAAAACCTGAATGATCCATAGAACCTGGTGTGATTGTGTAGTCTACGTCATACCCTTGGCAGAGGGAGTAAGCATGAGCAAGAACCTCCAGTGTAGCGCGGTGGTAGTGGCGGCAGCAGCAGCAGCAGCAACAGTCAGCAACAGAGCGAGCTTGTTGGTAAGAGAGACTGAGAGACCTGACGGTGGGAAACGGCGGCATGGTGGGGGTTACTGCTTCGGAAATGGCCGCGGGAAAGTAGAGAGCGGTGAGCGAAAAAAATAGTTTTTTTTTAAATAAAATTTTTTCCTCCACATTATTCACTGTGAGCATAATCTCCTCGTGAGCAGGCGGTTTTTCGCCGGGATGCTGCGGTACTGGCGGCTACTCTGAGCTCTCGGAAAGGAATATTTAAGTGTACGAAACGAGACTTGCAATATTACAATATTTGTGTGTGTGTGTGTACACTGGACACGAGAAAAAGGATAAGTCAGATCAGAAGTAGAAGTTGGAGTATCAGAAGCTCCAGGGTGAAGGGTTTTCTTTTCTGTGAAGTGTGTGATCGTGTTGGACTTTATTTTCCCACAGTCAGCCAACGGTTTGACGGTTAGCTAGCTTACTGTACCACTTCCTGGAGAAATATTTATTTATATTTATTTATTTATTTATTTATTTATTTTTAATTACATAACTTGACGTCCAGTTGTGGTCAGACGTAAAAATTCATCGAAAAATTTATTATTTGAATTAAATTTGATATATTTGGGTAATTATATCAAGAGATGGCCGGTGACAGTACGACGAACAATGAAATTGGAGAGGGGGTCGAGCAGGGTGCGTCGGTAAGGGGGGAACGGCATTCCAGAGTGGGCGGCATTCTGGAATGCGATCCCCCCGGTAACAGGAATTCTCTGAGTATGAGCGACCAAGCCAACGAGAACACCGACGACGACGAGGACGGTGTTTGCCGCTATGGTGTCAATCCAGCTAACTCTGGGATGTCTTTCATTGAAGTTTGCCAGGTAAAATTTTATTCATCAGTTATCATGTTGCTAAATGACAGTGAAGTTAGCAGTCACTTGACTATTTTTTTTTAACTAATAAATTTGTTCCAAAAAAAAAAAAAACAATACTAAAGTTAGCCGAGGTTTTTAATTTCTTAATTTTTTAATGAAAATTAAGTTAGCTGACATTTAAAAATTTTTTATTAAAAAAATTATTGCAAAATAAAAAAAAATTTTCAGTTGTAAAAAACTCGAAAAACTCTAAGTGCAATTTTTAAAAAATATTTATTAGTTTTAATTTAATAATTAAAAAAATTAAAAACGTCGACTAACTTTAGTGTTATAATTTTTTATCCATTAATTAGTTTTTTTGTAATAATTTTTTTAATGAAAAAAATTCTAAAAATTTTTAGATGGCTAATTTAATTTTCATTCCAAAAAATTATATTATAAAAAAATTGCATATTTTAATTTTTTAAATTTCTACATGTCAATTTTTTTTCTAATTATTTTTTACCATAATTTATTTGTTAAAAATATTATTGAATGTCTGCTAAATTAATTTTTATCAATACTAAAATTAACCGACATTTTTTATTTTTTATTTTTCTTAATTTATTAAATTAGAACTAAAAAATATTTTTTTTTTTTTAATTGCACTGACAGTTTTTTAAGTTTTTAACAAATGAAATTTTTTTTTAATTAGTTTTTTCAATTGAAAAAAAAAATTAAGAATTTTTGAAATTGACAGCTAACTTCAGTATGATATTGCTTAAAAATTTTTAAAAATTGAATTAGTGAAGGAAATAATTCTAACAAGTGTTGTTTTTTTTAGATACGACTGCAAAACTTTTTCCCACATCTTGCACCACCTTCGTCGCGATACGGAATCTGCGACGACAATGTCGAACTGACCGCAGAAATATTGGCACATGATGTCATACGATATCTTCTCAAAGAAGACATGTACCTAATATCCAGGGACTCAATATCTCGCAGCATGCGTCATAATGTTTATCAGATGTTGAACAAACACAGTATCCTGTTTACCAGTATGGTGAATCGGCTTAATGTCGTACCTGATACAGCGTACGAGGCTTTCACGGGAGTTGCCGATGAGTTGTTTTTGCACGGCGAAATAACTTGGGCTAAAATAGTCTGCTTGTATGCTTTTATGGGAAGACTGGCTCTCTGGGCTAGAGATGGTAGGATGCATGCTTTGAAGCAGAAATTACCACTCTATGTCTCGAGGTATATTGGTGAAGCCATTGCACACTTCATCAAAGGTTATGGTGGATGGGTAAGTTTGTACTTAAAGTACACTGTTAAAAAAAAACAACCAGTTATTATTAAATGACCAGATACAAGGTCATTTGTTAATTATTGATATTTTCAAAGATATAAGCTCATTCCGATGTTATACTCATCAAGAGCTTTCATTTGAGTACCCACATGCATTTTTGATATATTTTTCATATATACATATATATAATATATATAAATATATAAAAAATTGATGTGGGTACTCAAATGAAAGGTCTCAATGAGTATAATGTCAGGGTGAGCTTATATCGTAGAAAATATCATCAGTAGACAAAATATGACGTCATTTCTTAATTATTGAAATTTTTTAAAGATATAAGCTCATCCCGATGTTACACTCATCAAGAGCTTTCATTTGAGTACCCACATGCATTTTTGATATATTTTTCATATATAAATATATATATAATATATATAAATATATAAAATATATGAAAAATTGATGTGGGTACTCAAATGAAAGGTCTCGATGAGTGTAACATCAGAATGAGCTTATATCTTTAAAAATGTCAGTAGTTGACAAGATACAAGGTCATTTCTTAATTATGATTGATAATATTAAGTAAATTGTATTTTTTAAAATGCTTGTTTTAATTTTTAGGAACAATTGTGCATAGAATATCCAGTCGCTGAAGAAGTTAGTGGTGCAGTGTGGAGAAGTCTACTTATGACTGGTGCAACGCTTAGTCTGGTTGCTACTATTTTAACTGTCACTGCTTGAAAGTAGTCTGATTATAAATTTTACAAAATGTTTTTTCTGCTGTGAAATAGCAATTTTTTAAAAATTTATCTGATTTAAAAGAAGAATCTTAATCTTTACATTGAATGACAAAAAAAAATAATGAAGAACTGTAAAATTTATATATCATATATAATCATTGAGCTTTACTTTTATATACAACAGTAATTAATTTAAAAATATATAAGATAAAATGATCTATTTAACAATTGAAATAATCAAAAAAATAAAAAATTGATCGCGTACTTATATCCTGTGATTTTTCTGAAACTACATAAAGAATACAAATAGCGTTAAAATAAGTCATACGTAATTTTTTATAGATAAATTTAGAATTTCAAATATACTATATGTAAAATTTGATACTTTATTTCGATAAAATTATAGTGCGTAATTAAAAAAAAAAAAAAAAAACAATAATACAAGTATTATCTTAACGATCATGAACACAGCAATGCAAATATATTTTTTTTATAATTTAAATACTTTGAATAGTATGAAAATATTAAATAATTGTTCTCCTAGGTTTTTAATTAATTAATTGAATAATTTTGGACATTAAAAATTTCACTAAGTAATTTAAATTACTTTATTTTATTTATACTTATTTTATTATTCAAAATTAATAATTTTATGAATATAGATATATATAAAAGCCAAATAAAAATCTCAAAATTATATTGAATTTAGGTAGATGCAAACTATTTGTATTTATTCAATAATTTATTTTAGGTAGAAAATAACAAATTTAATTGACGAATTACAATTTAAAATTATTTAAATAAAATAAAACAAGTTTATTATAATTAATCAAAGCTATTAATTATAAATACTTTTTTACATTTTTTTAATCTTCGATTTGTAATTAACCAATTGATAACAAACACACTAATTAGTGTTGTTTTGGTAATTAAATTTAGAGCAAAACTTTTGTACGAACTTGATAATTAAAAAAATTTTTTTTTCAATAATTATTGTTTTTTTTTTATCCATCCTTTGTCCTTATTTTTTCATGAAAATTATTTCAATGGTAATAATAATAAATTATATTAATTGTAATAAGCAGAGTTATGAAATCAAGCTAAAATTTTTTTAATTAATTAAAGTAATTTCAACATTTTTATTATGTTACCTAGTTAAAAACGAACATAACGAGTCAAATAGAGCACTGAGATTATTATTATTATTATTATTATTATTATTTTTAAGAATACATATCTTTATACTTAACAATTCCCATGAGATTACGATCTATTTCCAGACTGTACAATGCATTAATTTATTCATTATTGTTATGAATTTTTTTTACTTATCTTCTGAAGCTTTACTCAACACTGAGAATAAAGTTTGCAAACAATTCATCTATTAATTTAAATTCTAAAAAAATAACAAATATAGATACAGGATTACTTAAATTAATTCATTATCTGTAGTTACTTTCAAAACAATAAAATTATGTATCTCTAGATACATAAATAAAAAACTACTATGTATCTTGTGAACTATTGACATTTTTAAAGATATAAGCTCATCC
>CAJNRD030001122.1:510437-526922 GCA_905319865.3 Cotesia congregata
TTTTTTTTTTTTTTTTTTTTAATAAAGAAAACTTGTGAATTGTCAATTGTAATTATTAACCAATTACATCAATTAAATAATCAATTTTAAATTCAAAATTTATTACCAACTATTTAAAACACGTTTTAAAAAATTAGTGATTTAAGTTTTCTTCTTTCAATTAATTTGACAATTAGTTCAATACAAATTAAGTATAAAAAAAATAATTAATTTTATTAGAATTAATTAAAAAAATTTTAACTTTAACTATAAAGCCTCAAATATCAAACAATAATAAATAATATTTCTTTGAAGAAGTATTTAATAATTAATTTTAAATTCCAGTTTTAACAGTAAGATCAATGGTGGCAGTTTTAGCCTGGACGTATTTTCATATAATTGAGAAGAGACAAATAGATAGACGAAGAGTTAATAATTGTGTATATTATTTATGAAAAAAAATACCAAGAGAGCGTTAATAAATATTATTATTATTTAAGTAACTATAATAATCATCAAAATAATAAAAATATCAACGATAAAAAATCTTTTCGCTCGAGATCGTAAGCTAGAAAGATTAATTTTTAAAAACAATTACGATTAACAATTCATTTGTCTATGTATTAATATCATTAATATGTCATTAAATTTTTAATAATAAAAAAAAAAACGATGATTTATTATCAGTACGTCCACAAATTATTGGCTTGCTAAATGACAATTTTTTATTTACTTATAATTAAATTTATTACGGCTAAATTATGATTATTATTTTTATTACTATATATTAATGAACAAAAAAGAAATAAACGGCCAATAAAAATATTTTATCTCGAAATTCACATGTTGCACCACTTAGAATTTTATTTGGCCGTTTTTTAGTATTTATCAAACACCATTCACTAAAACTCAATTTTTTAAGTTCATTATTTATTAATTAATTACTTTATTTACTTAATATACGTTTAAGTATCTCGCACCGCCACTGTGTAAGAGGTATACTTTAAAAAACTCGATCCGAGACAAAATATAACACAAACACAATTAATACATAACATTAATAATATGAATGTGCATATATATTTATTTTTATTAATTTAACTCAAATTTTGGGCCGTCAAAATGTTTATATATATTTTTTAATAGCATTGCGAGAAGAAATATTTACTTGAGTTGTTAATAAATAGTAAATATTTAATATTTAGAGAATCACTTTGGCGACCTTATTTACTTCTTTTAGTTTTATTTAATTAATTCATTTTTTTTTTTTTTTTTTTTTTTTTTTTCGGGTTATCACAGATCAGGCGGTCACGGAAAGGGAAAGGTTTAACATATTGACACTTATTTTTTAAATAATAGGTTTCAATATTCCATTTTATTCCATATAATCCCACCATTCTTTTTCATAGCCTTCGTGAACGTGTTCTAACAATACTTTCCTTCGGCTGTCGCAGTACCTTTAATAAAAAAAAATATTGTAGCTGATTTTTAGAAGAAAATTTTATATTAAAAAAAAAAATTGATAATTACCGATATTTGTCTTGAACTTTTTGTTTAATATCCGCAAGATTCTCACTCGTTATATTTCTTTCCAAATACTCAGACAGTAATTCGGTAGCTCCCTCTAAATCTTTTTGATTTTCTTCAAAAATCACAGATTGATTGTTTTTACGTAAGTAGTATGCAAATACGTAGGTGTATGTTAGTGTTTGTCTGCACAAGCACAAAATATCAACAGCTTTTTTCAGAAATTGAACCTGTGTTATAAAACAGTTGATTAATAATTCGAAAATGATCTGTCTCTAGACACATAATTAAGAAATGATCTTGTATCTTGTGAACTATTGACATTTTTAATGATATAAGCTCATCCTGATATTACACTCATCAAGACCTTTCATTTGAGTACCCACATCAATTTTTCGTATATTTTATATATTTATATATATATATTACATATATGTATATATGAAAAATATATCAAAAATGCATGTGGGTACTCTAATGAAAGCTCTTGATGAATGTAACATGAAAATGAGCTTACATCTTTAAAAATGTCAATATTTAAGAAATGACCTTGTATCTTGTCAACTATTGATATTTTTTAAGATATAAGCTCATCCTGATGTTACACTCATCGAGACCTTTCATTTGAATACCCACATCAATTTTTCATATATTTCATATATTTATATATATTATATATATGTATATATGAAAAATATATCAAAAATGCATGTGGGTACTCAAATGAAAGCTCTTGATAAGTGTAACACCTGGATGAGCTTATATTCTTAAAAACGTCAATATTTAAGAAATTACAGTGCAATTTAATAAAAATCATTTTATAAATATAAAAAAAAAAATTGTAAATGAATAAAATCGTACTTCAATCCAAGACATGTTATGTTGCTGCATTTCCTCCATTTTTTCTTTAACACTTGCATAGAGTTTGCTTTCAAATTTAAGCGACTGAAGATGATTCATGTACCGATTGCAGTAAAACAAATATCTCTGTAATGCAGAGCGTGACTTTTGTTGTGTATCACGCGCAGCTTTAGCCTCCTCTTCATCATAACGGTTACAATTGTACCAACTAGAACCGTGTGGTTCCCACGGGCCTAAGCATACCCAGCAGAACTCTGTTTTGCAATTTTGATTTTTGCAAATCATGTGATTACAGCCTCCGTCTTTTTCGATGGTTACATTACACTTAGGGCATTCCTTAGTGTTAGCCGCAATCCAATTAGATGTTTCTGAGTCGTCGTCACATTTTTTAATCCACTTGCGCAATAAATGACATTTAACTGGATCGTGCCAATTTTCACCACAGTAAAAACAAAATGTGTGTGAGCATTTACATGTTACTGGTTTAGATTCGACGTATTGCACTTTTATAGCGCTATTACAATCCGGTGATGGGCACCACCTTAGTAATCTGTTACACTGAATTTTTTTTTTTTTTTATTTAATTAAAATCAATTGTTATTTTCATTTAATTAATTTAAACTATCGTAAAAATTACTAAAAGATTTTTTTTACGATGCAAAAATGAGTAATATAATTTTTTTTAACAAAAAAAAAAAAATAATAATTTATTTTTTTATATATTATATTTTTAGAATTGAAATTAATTTTTATAAAAATTAATTAT
This sequence comes from Cotesia congregata, assembly GCA_905319865.3. Lineage (NCBI taxonomy): Eukaryota > Metazoa > Arthropoda > Insecta > Hymenoptera > Braconidae > Cotesia > Cotesia congregata. The sequence goes on from CAJNRD030001122.1 coordinate 513,571, forward strand.
CAAATATATTATAATGACCAATTAATGTTATTATTCACAAAAAAAAAATACAGCTTATAATTTTTCATGCATAATTATTTTAATCGATAATATAAAAGGTCACTATGAAGGATTTTTACTAAGTTTTTACTATAAAAAAAAATCAAGTTGAAATTTTGTATTTTTTTTAAGGCTTTTAAATAAATAAATAAATAAATAAATAAATATGAAAAAAAAAAAAAAAAAAATCTCACCTCAACAAAGCTATTTGTGATAAGATGTTGATACTTAAGTTTAACTTTTGAATCTCTTATTAAACGCATAACACTGGCATCGTCTACAAGAATATCGCAGGCGTGGGCTGCGCAAGCAATCGTTTGACCGACACCCTCTTCCATTATTTTAGTTGTTAAATATTCACCCCAACACGCTGTGCAGAAGCGATGTCCGCATTCTAATCCGGTCATCATCTAAAAAAAGCATAAATAAAAGATAATCAATAGACACTCGTTTTTTAAAGAAATAATTATTGAATATTTATAAATAATAGTTTACCGAGCATGGAAGAGTAACGAAACAAATGCCACATTCTTCAGTGCCATTTGTAGATGTTCTTCTTGACTGAAATTCAAGTTACTATTAGTCTTGATATTACAATTAATTTTTAATTAATGGTACAGAAATTTAAGTACCGAATTTTGGGATCGTGAACGACTAATTATTGAGCCTTTACGAAACGGATTAACGACCCGCGCTTCTGAAAATAATTTTTCTTGATCTCCATCGTAAAATCGCTCCATTAATTTTTCTTTGTCCCATTTGAAATGGTTTAAGAGAATCCTTGTAGTAGTTGCTGGAATCTTTATTAAAAATAAAAATTGTTCTTTTTAGTGAGCACTCAATTTCAGCTTTTGGATTACACGTTCAAGACATACGCAATGTTAGAGTAACATCTGGTTTACACCTTGTAACAAGATGGGGTTTTTTTTCAATACAATAAAAGCAAGATATACTCAAAGGATCTAAAGTAATGAAAGTTGGTACATTGGAAAGGTTTTAAAATTTTTTTTATTGAAAAAATCATTACGAAAAAATAACAAAAAAATTTTCACTTGGAAAAAACTTGAAAAACTATAAGTGCAATTTAAAAAAGAAATATTTTTAAGTTCTAATTTAATAAATGAAAAAAATTAATAAACGTCGGCTAATTTTAGTATTATTGATAATTAATTTAGCATTTAAATATCTGACAATTTTTATGATTTTTTTTATTGAAAAAATTAATTTAAAAAATTCCTTAGAAAAATTTCACTTTTAGAAAATTCAAAAAAACTTTACATGCAATTTTTTAAAAATATTTTCTTTCAGTATCATGATTAATGATAAATTGTAAATGATAATTAATCGAACGAGTATTTAATTGATAAAAACATTAATCATTATATTTTCAATCAATAAAAATTATTAATTAAAAAAAAATAAACAATCAAGCCTGTAATTTTTTTTAAATTATCTTAACTAGAAAATTATTAAAATAAATAAATGTAAGAATGAAGAATATTTATAAATCTACCTCAACAACAGTATTGACTTCTTTAATAGAATCAACCATGTGCTGAACGATTTCTTCAGTAGTCAAAACTTCAAATGGATACTCATCAGCATCATTACTACGCTCACGAGGATTATTGGCCTCGATTTCCATGGCAAAGTCAACATCATCACCACTGGATTCATTTCCCGAATCAACTTCATCATACAGAGTCTCTTCCTCGGAGTCCATTGTTATTTAACAACTTTCTACTTTTTTATCTCGAGTATCACTGGACTGCTTTCTTTTACTCCAAGCCTACATCATAATAATTTAAAGCGTTAAAATTTTTATTTTTATTGGATAAAATTTATTTACAAGTTTTCTTTAAGATAATCCATAAACATTCTTAAAAATGAACCTCATTTAACAAGGTACCAACAAATATTTATTATGAATAAAGACAACAAAGAATGAACATGATGACCCTTGTATAGTTTTACTTTATGACGTCACACAATAGAGATTAACAATAAACCATTACTCATTAACCTCGTTTTCCATTATTATCATTGAAATTTATGGATTAATTATTGACTTATGGTAAAGTTAATTATTAGAGCAGGTTTGTTAATTTAAAACAGATTATTTATATGAATTTTTGTTAAAATAGTCAGATTTTAATAACTTCACTTACTGAAAACTAAAACGACATTATACTGTACTCTAAATACACTATATAGCAATTGAAGCCAATTTTTTTCTCCTGCTTAGCACCAGCTCAACTTTACTGTACATATAAATACACACGTTTTTAAATTTATATGTGGGAGTATGTACACATATGCATATATAGCATTAAATTAATTTATATCGACACAATATACTGAAATGAAATTTACAAGGCAAAATTTAGTTCAAGTGAGAACAACTATAGTTTGGTAAATCTAATACCAACTTTAAAACATTTAAAACTTTAAAATAATATAATTATTTTATTTCACTTGATTTTTATTTATTTTTTAATCAAACTACTTAGTAATTTATAATTACAAGTCTTGATAAATTACTTATTAATCTTTCAATCACTCAATAATTTTAAAAAAAAAAATGGTAATAAGTTGGTACTTTTAAATTTTCATACCTCAAATTGTATTTTAATAAAAAAATCCTTTGTTTTGATTATTTTTTTTTCCAACTATTGTAAGATTTAATTATTTGTTTTTCAAGTGTAATAATTAATATTTTGCATGCAGAAAAAAAAAATGGCTGCTGTCACGGTAAAAATTAATTATGTCAGCCAATAAAATTTTGATACAAACAACCAATGAAATTAATTTGCAGAAAAACTTGTAATTTAATTTTTTTTTTTTTTCAACTCTAAACACTGAAGTTAGCCGTCAAAAAAATTTTTTTAACAAATTAATTACTCCTAAAAATTTTTACTAATAATTTTAACATTCGGAATTTTTTAATTAATAATTTAATTGCTCTAAAATTCTAAAAAAATTATCACAATTTAAAGAATTAATTGTTATTTTATAAAAAGGTTCATTTTACCCTTCTTAGGTAAAATAATTTTTTTCAGAGTAATTTTGTATGTAATAAGGAGATTTATAATATAACAACTGCAAAATTTTAAGCACTAGAGGATGTTATGGTATTTAAAAAATGAAAACTTGAGTAATGACAGAAATCAGCTGTTGACACAAAGAACAATCACATTCCGTGACAAGAGACTATTTACTATCTAACACGGTAAGTTTAATGTTACACTAATTATTTTTAAACATATTATTGAGTAATTAATTTTTCATACCTCTTGACATTTTTTAATTGCTGCAACTATTTTTCGATTATAAATTATTTCGAAATATAACTTCACTCACTAAAGAAACTAAAAGAATTTTTAATTATTGATATTTAAATAACAATTTTAACCAAACTCAATGATATTTATTAAAATTTTTTAGCCATATTTTATAGAAAAAACAAATTTATCGATTGTAAATTAAAACCTGAATGTATCGTGTTGAAATCCGATAAAATGACTAAGTTGACGTCAATGACATGAAGTAACTTGAGAATAGCATAGCTGTTATTTGATTCGATATTATTTTACAATTCACTAATCATTAATTATTTAAATAAAAATATTCACTACAGCAAATTAGAAAAATTATAAATAAATTAGTTATAAATAAATAAATAAATAAACAAACAAATACCTACACAGAAATATGAGTGACTAAAAATAAATAGTTCAAGGAGATTTAATAAACTTTGGTTATAAATAAACTCAGATAAATTGAATTAACAATTATTTTTTAGTTTTTAAATTTATTAAAATTAATAATCAATAAATATTTAAAAAATCGTGTAATAAAAACATATTGGCTAATTTTTTATTTACAAAAAAAGTTTTTGTAATGTGAATTTAAATGACGCGACCGATTTAATTAACAGGTAAATATTTAACTTTTTACATTACTGTAGTTTTAATTATTGAAAATTAATTTAATAGATTCAATTATTTTTTATGTTTACACCAAATGTTTAAGAATGATTTCTTTTTACTGGCAGATACTGTTATCCATCAACAAGCGCCACTGTGTTTTATTTTTAAAATTACAAGTCTGACATTTTTTATCTGGTGGCGCTAGTGTCGAAATTTTTTTCGCGGGAATTTTTAAATTGAAAATGAAGAAAAGTTTGAACTTATTATTTAAATAGTAACATAAAATTAAAAAAAAAACAAAATGGCGCTACCTAAATTAGATGATTACATAATTATTGAAAAAATCGGCACCGGAAGTTACGCAACTGTTTATAAGGCGGTAAAAAAGGTAAATAATGAGCGAAATTCAATATTAACTAGTTTTATTCGATAGATATTTATGAAAATAAAGTGAGCTGACATTAAAAAATTATTACAAAAAAATTTTATTTGTTAAAAACTATAAGTGAAAAATGTGTATATAAATCAAAAAAAAAAATAAAAAAAAAAAAAAAAAAAAAAAAAAAAACAGGATAACCGCTCTGTGGTTGCACTTAAATGTGTAGACAGCTCAACACTTTCGAAATCGGCGATCGATAATCTAATTACAGAGATAAATTTGTTAAAAGTGTTAAAACATGAACACATTGTTGAGATGAAAGACTTTTTTTGGGGCGAAGGGTTCGTATTAATTCACAATTAATGTTATTTTTTTGGTTCATTTTATTTAATGGATGATTTTAACAATAGACGTATATACATTGTTATGGAGTACTGTGATGCTGGAGATCTATCGACGTTCATAAAGAGAAAACATAAATTACCAGAAAAAGTGTGCCATAAATTTTTGCAGCAGCTTGCACTTGCACTCAAGTATTTGCGCTCTAACAATGTATGCCACATGGATTTAAAACCACAAAATCTTTTACTTATTAGAAAACCCACATTAAGACTAAAAGTCGGAGGTTTGTTACTAAAAATACAATTTTATACTCAGAAAAAATTTATTTAAATATTTTTATGTAATAAAATCTCATTGATTTAATCTTTGAGTTCTTTTCAATAATTTCAATTCTTTTGTTTGTATATATAGATAGATAGTTTGCATGGAGCGACCGCTTTTTAATTCTTTTCAATCAATATTTTTAACCAGTTTTCTAGAACTTTCTTCTAGATACTTAGAGATTGCTCCGCATCATGAGTCGTGCAATTTTGGATGTTAAATCGTAAAAATTGTTATATTGACTGATTTTATAAGAATTTTTGTGATTTTACATCGTAAATTTAATTAAAAATTTAATAATGTAACAACTAATTACATTAACTCCTAATTAACAGATTTTGGTTTCGCTCAATATTTATCCACCGACGAACATAAGTTCGCAATCCGTGGATCACCACTTTATATGGCACCTGAAATATTGCTTCGTCGAGAATACGATGCGCGTGTCGATTTATGGAGCGTTGGAGTTATTATGTACGAATGTTTGTTTGGTAAAGCGCCGTATTCTAGCAATACTTTTGAAGAATTAGCTGAGAAAATTAAAAGTTGCCGTCCTATTGAGGTAATTGAGAATTTATTATCTTCATATCTTCAAAGATTCAGATAAGAAGCTACTACATTGATACCGAAAGCAAAAATAATGAGGATTTTATAAATATGTTTACAACAAATTACATGCTAAAACATTTTTTAATATTTTTAATACTTCGCGCAAGCTCCAATTAATTTGCTTCAACTCAAAGCGGTCTTTTTTTATTTTAAATAATATTTTACTTGAATTAGAGTAATTAATTTCTGACATGTACATGCGGTTCAAGCTTTAATTTCTTTCATCTATATGAAGCACTTACTCTACTTTCTTTAATTAATCAAGATTTTTTAAATGTAAGGCTTTTATATTCATAGCGGTAATTTTTAATAAGTAAATTTTATGAAATGTAAGGTCACATGATCAATAAGTCGTAGTTAAGTAAGGACATCTAGCGTGAGTTACAATTTTTTCCATGTCCATCATCAATTTAAAAATTGCTTGCAATATTTGGACAGTAAAAAGCAATAATGTCTTTTTGCAAAACGTATATTTCAATGTAATGATGATTATAGATACCAAAAGGATCGTGCGTTTCACATGAATGTAAAGATTTACTACAATCACTGCTAAAACACGATCCCGAAGAACGGATAAGTTTCGACAACTTTTTCGCTCATGAGTTTTTGGATCTTGAACATGCGCCGACGCAAGAAAACTACGAAAAAGCTGTTGCTTTGATACAATGCGGCGTGAAAGAAGATATGGAAAAAAATTACCAGCAAGCATTTCAACTTTACTGCAATGCGCTTCGCTACTTTATACCAATACTGATGGGTAAGAACTTGACAGTTATTTATTATTGATAGATAAATGCTACTTATTTTTCTTGTTAATTGCATCGATTTTTTGATCACCAAAAATGACAAAGAGATATGTGTTATCCTTATTCAGAAAGATTATTTGAAATGATTACCTTCATGTTAATTGTATATCTGTATAGTATTCAAATCAGATGCTTTTAAATCATTTCAAATTAGATTTCTTAAATGTTATAAACTACTTAATTTATTTTAATATTGCATCGATCGCCAATAGAATTTAAGCTCAAAGCATTTACACTATTTCCGATTGTTCACTACGTTTTTACTTTTTTATTACATTTTGTTACTCGAGTTGATAAGGAATACTACACTGAAAAAAAAGTTTTTTTCCTCCTAGAAAACTTTTCCCGGTGGTTAAAAAAAAAGTATTCCTAAAATAAGAATACCAAAGTTTACTATCCATATATAGGAATAAGTTTACTGGATATAAACAAACTTGGTATTCTCATTATTAAAATACTACAATTAATATGGCCGACTTAACCTCGCTTGGTCGACACGAATCTTTACGATAGATAATTATGAGAAACTATACTTTTTATAATTCTTCATTTATAAACAATTTATCAAACTAAAATTAATAAAAATGGAAAATAATATATTAAGCCTTTCTTTTCTTATTTTTAATTCTCATTGTTGTCAAAAAATTGCAATTTCTTGCTAATAGCATTATTTTACTAATTTACTAATAACATTACTAAGGTAAAAGACCTAGTTATTGACACTTGCAATTTTATTTTAATTAAAAAAAATAAATCAACTCTGATAATTTAATAAACATTATATTTGAATTATAAATTTTAAGATAATTGGTTTTTTGAGAACAATTTATTTTTTTAATTAGAATAAAATTGCAAGTGTCAAACAACTAGGCCAGTGAAAATAACTGGGTTTTCTACCTTATTATAAAAATTGATTATATAAGGAAAGAATGTATTGCTAAAATGAGTTATAAATTTGTTGGAGATGATAAATTCCACTCTGACAACTTCTTTTGCATCCAAGAATCCATATAAGTAAGGGAGTAAGGGGAAGTAATATTAATGATTAATATTTTTATTTATAATTTATAAATTATTTAATTTACACAAATAAATATTTAGGTAACTAGAGTCAGGCACGAGGTAAACTAATAACTAAAAAACACGCGTACACTGTAGATTGGAGGGAAATGACAAAATAGTGGCGCCACCGTCACGGTTGCTATGGTAACATAGAATTTAGTTTTAGTCCTGTTAAAAAACTTGGTATTCTCAGATTTAAAATACCAGTTTTCTTAAATCTAAAATATTTAACTTGACTTTTACTTCGTATAAGAAAACTCGACTAAAAAATATTCAGTATTCCGGGTATAAAAAAACTTTTTTTTCAGTGTATATTTAACGATATATGAATTGAAAGTTTATTTATGAATTTAAGAAGTCATTGATCACAAAGAAATTTATCAAATTTTGAAGCAATGAACTGAATCCAAAAATTAATTATGACAAAAATTTATAATTGAATTATTCCGATTAATCATTACTCATTACTGATTACAAAATTCCCACGGTAAAAAAAACCTAAGATAATGATCTAATTTGAGAAATCCCTAAAACAGTAGTATAATGTTAAAATATCCCAATTACTTTTTCCGCATTTGATTATGTATTACGTACTTAATAACAAACTTTACATTAATTTATGATTTGTTAATGTTCTTTATTTAGATTTTAGTTCTTTTAATTAAAAATCGACATTACATATAAATACAAACAAATTCTAACGATTTCTCGCTTACAAGAGAATCGCAGATAATGAACACAATCATCGGTTAAATTTAAACAAATTACTCCCCACCTATTGTAGACATGAGTATGTTTTGAGGAAGAAAGGTACTGATTACCATTCAAAATCTAACCATATTCTGAAAAATACGTCGAATACTTTAGCAAAATTCCACTTTTTCTAACCTCAATTCATCATTCAAACATTATTCAAATGAAATGATTATTTTGTCAAGAGCAGACGAATCAGATCCGCAGAAGAAAAGACATCTGAGATTACGTATCAACGAATATATAAATCGTGCAGATAAGCTTAAACAATTATGTGTGGATAAAAGTACAGCCAATGAAGATAATCATCAACAGTTGAAGGAGCATAGGCAATTATTGATAAGACAACAATCAACAAATTCATTTCCTTATGCAGAACTACGTTAGTATTTTCTCAATTCATTAGCTAGAGCTTAATCCTGTAAAATTGAAGCAATTTTTCGGATGTTCGTTCAAGATAATTAATATATGCTTCATGAAGCAATACTTCTTATTGTTACATAGTTACTTCTGAAGCTTAATCAGATTTGCAATAGCAAGATAAAAAAATTTAAAATTGCAAAAACAATAACAACGAAATACATTCTTAAACTTGAATACTAGCACGTGTTAAATTTTAAATATTAATTACTTGCATACGTGATATTAATAGTCTATGACTCATGAGTTCTTAATAAATTAAAAAAAAATTCCATTGTTTTTTTTTAAATAAATTCTTTATCGAGTCATAAAAGTAGATAACGATAGTAAAAATCGTTTTTAGTGTGTCATAGTTATAAATAGATTATTTATAAACACTCAACTTGTTATGCAAAAAAAATATATATATATTCTAACTGGGAAGATTTGTTTGCAGGAAGTCTGAGCAAAAGCACATTTGACATGGCGTCGGGTCTCGAAATGGGCGAAATTGGGGAGCAGTACTTCGCAGAAGGAAACTATAGTCTGGCCCTAGAGAAGTACAAAGCTTGTTTAGGGATTCTTGTGCGAGTTCTCAGCAAAGAACCGCCTGGAAAAAGGAGAGAACTTCTTCATAAACAGGTATCTTTCTTCACAAAAAATTACATTAGTTGTTTGTTTTATTTTGTGAGCTAATATGTACTTTTTGTTGCAAAATTCCTGATACAGATTCAAATATGGATGAAACAAGCTGAGTGTACAAAAGGACTTCTTGCGACAAAAGACATGCAAGAAACAATCAAATCTGCTGAAACTACCGATCAATGTCGACTGTCTTAGCAAATTTAATTTTTTTATAAATAAATTTAGTCTATTAATTACATTTTAGTCCTTAAAATTATCCATTACATCCTTTTAGAATAAGGTTTATTTTAAAGTGTGAATTTTATAAAAAAATTAACGTTTTTTCTTAAGCAACGTTAATTGTTTCATTAAAATTAACCTTTTACAGTACAAATATTTAAAAAAAATCGACTAATAGGGTAGAAGTACAGTTTATGGCCATTTATTCAAATAAATTTTTTTAAAACTCAACAAAAATATTGTTATATTATAATTTTTTATAAATTAATTCAAATGTTCTGGCCAAAAAAGGTACTTCAAGTTTTAAGGTTAGGTTAAAAAAAAAAACAAGAAGAAATAATTTGTTTAAATTAAATTTATTAATTAAAAATAGTACAAAGCATCCTTAGAAAAAATTAACCTATCGGGTAACCTGGAAAAAAATCCGATTAGTAAAACTTACCTCCATCTTGTTGTCAAGCGCGTTTTTTGCCACGTAATCACTAGAATTAGAAGCGTGGCTAGTGGCGCTAGTGTCGCCGCTACGTAAGCACTTCCTGTAGCAGAGAGACGACACGCAAACATAACGGTCAGTCAGTTGCTCACAAATGCCGTAATGGAAATTTTCCACTCGAATGTGTCCCCCTCCAGCGTAAACCTTTTACCTCCCTCTTGGAACTGTCCCTTCTCCAGGTCACTTATGTACCGAGTGTCTTTTGTTTGAACAGCTCTCTCTCCTCCCACCGCATGTTTCTTCAAAAGCTCCGACAAAACTGCTCCCCTCCCCCCACTAAGCGGCAAAATTCTCAACCCCCACCACGTAGAAACTTTCCGCCACACTGACGCCTTATGTACAATCATTATTGTCGTACATATAGTCTGTGCCAATGTAAGTCTATATATACATTATATTGTACATATATAAAAGTGGTATATAGTGATTATATACTATATACCGGATGTACGGCAACGTCGCAACCGTTAAGTACATAAGGGCGAGAGCGGGCTTTTGCGTTAAAAACTTTAAGGGTGGGAGGCAAAAGAAGTGGCAACGTTTCAATTCAAATCTGCCAGATTCCAACTACTCACCACAGCGACTCTCTCGGCTTAGATGAATGTGCACTGGCTTTACGTTCGTGGGCAATACAGTTACAGTTAGAGTTAGTTGTTACTTATGTCTATATTTTAATAAGTGTATAATACGTATACATATATACGTACGTGCTTATAAATAAAATTAATTAATTATTAATTATTAATAACTCAAGATAATAAATAGTTTTATTAAAAAATTATAAAAATATAATTACAATATACAATATTAAAGCAATACTTACGGTGTACTTTTTGGTTAGTGGTGTAGATAAAAATTAAGTAAAAAATATATACAAAATTTTTTTTGCGCATGCGGAGTCTCAGGACGCGCACACCATTTGTTTTTTTTTTTTTTTATTCACTATAACACGATCCACAAGATTTATATTGACACTAACACAATGCACTGAATGATACAACTTAGTGACCTGAACTACACAACTATAACTATGAATATTCCAATTTGTGGGTTCTGATTGGCTGCTGGTAGGCCAACGGTTATTTAAGAAAATTTGTTGGTTAAACAGAAGAAAGTTTAAGTTAAAAAAAAAAAAAAAATTACTTACCAATTAACGGCGGCAGTTCTTCAAAAGGTTTTTAGTTTATTAAAAATTTATTATTATTGTTGTTAATGAATACTGTTCGGGTTAAGATAGTGGTAAAGTGTATGTGCATTGTGCTGCGGGCCAGGTGCAAATGTGTACTGGCGAGTAGGTGTACCATACACGTGAATTATGTGTATGGATGTACAGTCTAGCGAAATGGGTGACAGGAGTTTTGATGAGGACGTACAGATTGTGAGGTGTCACGTCGAAAAAAGTAAGTTTCTTTTGTTTTTTATATTTTATTAATAATAATAAATTATATTAATTTTATTTTTAGGTTAGAAAGTGATTTTGTAAAAATTGTGATCGATAATTATTAATTAACCTAAAAAGTTTTTCAGAGAAGGAGATTTTTATTTATAATTTCAAATTTTGTTTTGTTTCTATTGTTGCGTGGAATATGTTGAGACATGATTTAATTGGTGATGTGTAAATGTGTATGTGTGTAATGAAACATGCTATGCCGGCAAAACGTGAGATGAGGCAGTCGTTGGCGCGCGTGGCGCTACAGTAAATTTATTCATATTCTGTCTTATTCGCGCCTGAGATAAATAAAAAGCGCGCGCAATGAGGATTAAGTACGTATATATATGTTTGTGTAAATATAGGTGATTAGTCGACCGCGTGGTCTGATTGACTTTGTTTTTGTTTTTCTTACTAGTTGTTTTAATTGAAGATCATTTTTTATTCAAACTGCGGATTTGATATTAGCGATGGTTAATTTTTTTGGAAATCATTGAAAATATTTCTAATAATTTTAGATCCACAGATTCGGTAGAATCTGGCGCCAAGTTGCGTTCAAATCCGTTGTAAACGGAGCGCCAGACTACCGAGTGTGTTAACTGTAAGCAGAACGGTATTTCGAGGTTGCAAAATTTTATTTAATTCTACGGAAATTTTTTTTCCTAAATTTTATATTAAAACAGTAATTCATACTTTATTTTACTGATATTAATTAATTATATTTAATTATAACAATTAATCTACTTGAAATTATTAAATTTAATCAGCACAAACTATAGCAACGCAAAAATTTCGATCCTGACTTTTTTTCGATGGGCAAAGCGATCTGCCACAGACTACATAATTCGATAGTGCATGGTAATCCTCCGATAGATGAGAAACTACAGTTAGAAAAATACATTTCACAGCTTGCATCTACACCCGCCAGGGTGCGCTGGAATTATTTTTACATAAACTGTAGCTTCAAGGGAATAATTTGCTATAAAAATGCAGCCAACGCGAGATTTAAATTTGTACTAATTGTAAATTTTTATTATAATTACAAAAAATATTAAAATCCGAACAAAAACAGTTTCACTGTAAAAAAAATCGCGCCAAGTCCACGTTCATAAGACTATTAAGAAAAAAAAATTTTGTTTTCTTTACAAAAAGATATAAAATAAAAAAATTAAAAAATCCAAGTAACCGATATGATTGTATATGATTTTCCGGAATTAGAAAAAATTTTGTTGTAAATTTAAAAATTAAAAAAAAAAATTTGGAACGTATTTAGTGTGCGTGGTTACGAAATATTTCACTTTTTATGAAATTCCAAAAATCTATCTACTAGGACTTTTAAAAAAAATTGAAGTACACAATGACGCACACCAAGTACGTTCCAAAATTTCGGAAAATCATATACAATCATATCAGTTACTTGGATTTTTTAATTTTTTTAATTTTTTTATTCTATCTCTTTTTGTAAAGAAAAAACTAATTTTTATTTCCTTAATCGTCTTATGAACGTGGACTTGGCGCGATTTTTTTACAGTAAAACTGTTTTTGTTCGGATTTTAGTATTTTTTATAATTATAATAAAAATTTACAATTAGTACAAATTTAAATCTCACGTTGGCTGCATTTTTTATAGCAAACTATCCCCTTGAAGCTACAGTTTATGTAAAAATAATTCCAGCACACCCTGGCGGGTGTAGATGCAAGCTATGAAATATCTTTTTTTAACTGTAGTATCTCATCTAATGAAGGATTACTATGCATTCTCAAATTATTTAGTCTGTGGCAGATCACTTTGCCCATCGAAAAAAAAGTCAGGATCGAAATTTTTGCATTGCTATAGTTTGTGCTGATTAAATTTAATAATTTCAAGTAAGATAATATATAAGAAGGTATTCCAATCCTGCAATGCATGATGGGAAATGTGTCAAGC
>CAJNRD030001122.1:527234-597874 GCA_905319865.3 Cotesia congregata
GTACCAATTGTAATTTTTTATTTTAATTACAAAAAATACTAAAATCCGAATAAAAACAGTTTCACTGTAAAAAAATCGCGCTAAGTCCACGTTCATAAGACTATTAAGAATAAAAAATTTTGTTTTCTTTACAAAAAGGTATAAAATAAAAAAATTAAAAAATCCGAGTAACCGATATGATTGTATATGATTTTCTGAAATTAGAAAAAATTTTGTTGTAAATTTAAAAATTAAAAAAAAATTTTGGAACGTATTTAGTGTGCGTGGTTGCAAAATATTTTACTTTTAATGAAATTCGTGAATTCTATTTACTAGGACTTTATAAAAATTGAAATACACAATGACGCACACCAAGTACGTTCCAAAATTTTTTTTTTAATTTTTAAATTTTCAACAAAATTTTTTCTAATTTCGGAAAATCATATACAATCATATCGGTTACTTGGATTTTTTAATTTTTTTATTTTACAGTGAAACTATTTTTGTTCGGATTAATTTTACATTTAAAATATTTAATGTGTTTAAGTATTTGGTCCTAGCGTGTTAGGCTAATAGACCGGGAACTTCCGAGTTTTAGTTTATTGAGAATGATAGGTTTGTTTGAATAAATTGATGTAGTTGAATAATTTTAATACATATATTGTTTAATTCCAAAATTAATATCATTAGTTAATTTACAATAGTTACAATTATTACACAGTGATTGAAATTAACTTTTCTTTCATATAACGATTTTACAATACTACCAAATTCACAAATATTAATAATTTAAAATATACCTGATAAAAAATTGATGAACCTTGTTGATTTAATTTATTTTAGTTGGTTTCACTTTACGATTTTACTTTACCTTTACAAATGTTTTACTTTTTATACAATAGATTTACACGTGGTCTATTGAGACTTATTTAAACTATGTACGATGTTAACACTAGGACGTTTTTTTTTGGTTTGAAAAAGGTTATTTATTTTGATTGTTAGTCTTTTTACATAATTAAGTAACAAATACCTTATAAAACTTACTCACTAATTTTTGAATTTAAATATTTTAGTAGTCTTCAAATGAAGCGTCTCTCTAAAAAACAATTATATTAAAAATATTATAAACTTAAAAATTCCTGTTATACAGTGACTATTATTTAAATAAGTAAATATGTGATGGGAAAAAAATAATAAAAACCATCAAAACAGTATCGGGCCTGAGAGGCCGGTAGTGGAAGGGGAAAAGGGAGGTAAAAGGAATGGGAAAGGGGGGTACACTAGGACGTCAGGACAACGAGAGAGATTTTTTGGTGACAATTGCAAGGTGTTGAATTTTAGGGCGTTACTAATTTCCACTCATTGGGGGAAACAAATGTCCAATTATTTGTCTATTTTCTCGGGCCCTTACCCTCTCTCTCTCTCTTAAATTTGTCTAAAAATGTTGCATGAGTCCCTCTACTTGGGTCTGAGTGCAACATACTTTTTCACTTACTCTTATGTTCTATTATTCATCTATGTGTTTGTGTATACGTAAGCGCATTTACGCATAGACAAAGACATACATTTGTACTGTCTACATTAATTTATTTATTAAAATCATATGAATAAATATGTACTCGAATCTAACATTTCTTACGTTTCCTTGAATTTAATTATTTATTTGTAGAAATATTTCTGTTTTATCGTTTTATAAATTTGTTGTATTATTTTAGAATTCAATTACCGAAATTTCCCTGGGCCTTTTGCAAAAATCGAACGAGACACTTAATAACCGCACTCGAATTATCTTTTACAATCGTTAAAATTTAAATAAAATCATACTCGATTTTTTATAATTAATAAATATGTAAAGAAAAATTTCATTACATAACATGATTAACAATTTGTTTGTTGAAGAAACTCAATATATGTCAGTAAATGACACAAAAATGGTAAAACTTCTTGTTCTTGATGAATGATGTTCTTGATGAGGTAAATCTAAATGACCTCAAAAAACTCGACATTCTTGAAGAAAATCAACTTTTTACACTTAAAATCTCAAAATTAGACTAAAAATTTATTATAATCTTTTCTAAAAAATTGATTGCAGATGTTCAGTCGTTTTACGTTACAAGAAAAAAATTCTTGATCATTTAAAAAAGCTAAAACGTCGTGATTTAAGTCGGCTAATTTTAGAACTGAAATTTGTCTTGTTTCTAAACAATGAAGCTTTTCATAATGATTTTCTTATTCAAGAATTTTTTTCTTGAATCAAATTTATTTTTTTTTCAGTGTAGAAGATACTCAAATGGCAGCTCAGTCAGGTATATTCAGGTAGTTATTTTCTAGACTTTAAATCACTAGTCATTAGGACGAAACTACAGTATGGTCTCCATTTTTTTTGTTCTCCATCTTCAACTCCCATCATATCACTTTTAGTAGAAAGAGCTAGAAGAGCTCATCTATTGCCGTGTATTATTTAACTTTAATTCCTGGAATTTGAGGCATCTTAGTTAAAGTTTGGAAGACTTTACTGTACTACACCCACATGATCATTCAAATTTTAACTCAGTCTTAGAAGTACACTGAAAAAAAAAGTTTTTTTATACCCGGAATACTGAATATTTTTTAGTCGAGTTTTCTTGTACGAAGTAAAAGTCAAGTTAAATATTTTAGATTTAAGAAAACTGGTATTTTAAATCTGAGAATACCAAGTTTTTTAACAGGACTAAAATTAAATTCTATGTTACCATAGCAACCGTGACGGTGGCGCCACTATTTTGTCATTTCCCTCCAATCTACAGTGTACGCGTGTTTTTTAGTTATTAGTTTACCTCGTGCCTGAGTCTTTATATTTACCTAAATATTTATTTGTGTAAATTAAATAATTTATAAATTATAAATAAAAGTATTAATCATTAATATTACTTCCCCTTACTCCCTTACTTATATGGATTCTTGGATGCAAAAGAAGTTGTCAGAGTGGAATTTATCATCTCCAAAAAATTTATAACTCATTTTAGCAATACATTCTTTCCTTATATAATCAATTTTTATAATAAGGTAGAAAACCCAGTTATTTTCACTGGCCTAGTTGTTTGACACTTGCAATTTTATTCTAATTAAAAAAATAAAATGTTCTCAAAAAACCAATTATCTTAAAATTTATAATTCAAATATAATGTTTATTAAATTATCAGAGTTGATTTATTTTTTTTAATTAAAATAAAATTGCAAGTGTCAATAACTAGGTCTTTTACCTTAGTAATGTTATTAGTAAATTAGTAAAATAATGCTATTAGCAAGAAATTGCAATTTTTTGACAACAATGAGAATTAAAAATAAGAAAAGAAAAGCTTAATATACTATTTTCCATTTTTATTAATTTTAGTTTGATAAATTGTTTATAAATGAAGAATTATAAAAAGTATAGTTTCTCATAATTATCTATCGTAAAGATTCGTGTCGACCAAGCGAGGTTAAGTCGGCCATATTGATTGTAGTATTTTAATAATGAGAATACCAAATTTTTTTATATCCAGTAAACTTATTCCTATAGATAGTAAACTTTGGTATTCTTATTTTAGGAATACTTTTTTTTTAACCACAGGGAAAAGTTTTCTACACGGAAAGAACAACAACTCACTGGGTGGTATTCATAGTAAAAAAAATTTCAAACTATAGTCAATATCCTTTAAAGTATACTCGGTTAAATAGGAAACTTCACGGAGTACAGTTAAAAACTCATGCAGTATACTTTAAAAGATATTGACTATAGTTTGAAATTTTTTTCACTATGAATACCACGGAGTATACTTTATGAGTATGTA
Organism: Cotesia congregata; assembly: GCA_905319865.3. Lineage (NCBI taxonomy): Eukaryota > Metazoa > Arthropoda > Insecta > Hymenoptera > Braconidae > Cotesia > Cotesia congregata. The sequence goes on from CAJNRD030001122.1 coordinate 531,026, forward strand.
CAGTGAGTTATTGTTCTTTCCGTGTAGGAGGAAAAAAACTTTTTTTTCAGTGTAGATTTATTTATCGGTAAAGAAAATAGTCAATTTTTCTGAAACTGTTTTATCGATAAATTAAAAATCTAATTTAATTTTTTTCGATAAATATCTTCTTTAAAATTGTATCTTTAAAAACTCAAAGACGTATGTAAAGTTAGTTCTATATTAAAACATTTAGAAGTGTATTTATTATCTGATATACAATTAAAATTCATGATCTTTAAATCAGAATCACATCCTTTAAATTTGTCAAAGCTAGTTCCTTCATTCTGGAGTCAGAAATGATCATTCTCTTTTCAAAAGGTCAAAATATGTTCTAAAAATTCTTGAAAATATTTTCTTTAGTTCAAGAATTTTTTTCTTGAATCGAGTTAATATTTTCAAGTGTATGTTTAGTTTAAATGCCGCTTATAGGTATCTAGAAGTTAAAAAGTATTAGCTTATTTTTCCTCAACTCGAGGTTAAGTTTTCTGATAAGAAAGTTGTTATTCAATTACAGTATTTCCGTTAATTTTAACGTATGCGAAAATTAACAATTAAAAATAGACTACATAATCGCTCAGAAAGTAAATTTAGAGTGTACGTAATGTTGATAAGACTAGTTTGTCGAATATTGTAGAATATAATGGACAAAATTGCCTATATATAACTATGACGTTTACTGATAATGACAATGCATCAACATTACATTTGAATATTTAACGGCATTTATCAATTTTCAATGATTTGATAATAACTCCCAATATTGAATCAAACGCATCTAGATAATTGATATTGATTAGAGAACCTTAATTGACACAAAATATTTAAAAACTAGAGAATTCTGCTTTTAACCCCGCTTAAATAACAATTAATGGTGATTAAAAACAAAAAAATTAAACTTGCATTTCCATTTTATAATTAATTTTCATTTTATTTCCCCGCATACGCGTTTGATAATTACATCCATACACAATTGATTGCCATGTCATTAAAATTCAATTAACTCTGATATAAAATAATTGCTAAAAAAAAAAGCAACGTCCAGATAATTTTTTATTTTCCGCTAAACTTTATACCGTTTTCATCCATAAAACACTTGAAACAATAATTGATATATCTTCCCTTCACTAACTTTTCTCAATGGACAGTAAAGTAGTTTTAACTATACAAGTTAACAAAGTGTTATCAGAAATTATTCTAACGTAGGGTTGCAACCCCATTTTACAATTTTTTTTTTAAACTTTTGATAAGTTATTTAATCGTGACATACATAGAGGTAAACTTCAATCACTTGAATTATAATTGCGATGTATAATTGAATTTTTTTAAATGTCAGAAGTTATTATTGAAGTTTTTTTTTATCTAATTAGAGTTATTTTGAATTTTTAAACCAAAAATATACTATTATTGGTATAAAAGTTTTGAAAAACCTTAATGAAGATAAAAAAATAGTATTAAAAATTTAAAATTGATGCAAAATTGAATTTTATTGAAGTTTTTTTATCTAATTCGAATTATTTAAAATTTTTAAATTAAAAATATACTATATCGACGTTCTAATTAGCAAATTGTCTAATTTCATTTTAGAAAATCTTCTATTTGTACAAAAAAAACAATTCAAAATTTATTATTACTCAAAAAAACCATTTAATATCATTATTACCTACTAGAGATACAATATTTAACTTTGAATCATTCTAATAATTTATAATTCGATTATGGCTGCATCAAAATGTTAAAAAAAAAAAAGGAGTTAAACAAATTGCTAATTAGACCATCGATATTTGGTATAAAAGTTTCAAAAAACCTTAATGAAGACAAAACAATAGTATTAAAAAGTAAAAATCGATGCGAGGATTTTCCAGAAGTGAAAATAAGTTGATTAAAGTCAACAAGGATTATATTAAATAAATGTCTAGCATGGTAAGGCACAAAATTGTTGATAAATATATATATATTTTTTAAATGTATGTGTGTGCGATAACTATACAGCATGGGTGCGCTCACGTGTAGTGTGTATGCGCAGTAGATATGCCGGTTACTCCAACTATATTCTGTACCCATACAAGTAAATCTTTATATACCAAGCTAGACATATGTATATAGGTGGTCATTGCCGGGGAGGTTATATTATATACTATACATACAAATGTATTTTTTATTGTAGTATTTAATATATATAGTATATATAATATATAATATGTTGAGGCTTGTATGCACATACTGTAGAAAATTAAAAAAGTATGTACACCACTACCAAGCGGACAGTGATGTAACGAAAAGCGTAAATAACCGAAGACTTACGGAGTTACCCGAATATATTTCATTTCTCATTTAGAACTCGTGTATCGCGCCGGCGTTACGTTACTCGTAAATGTTTCAAATAGCTAAGACGCCATTTGCAATTTTATGGAAAGCGTTATTAATTAATAATTATTGCTGTAATTTAACAATTAATTCAAGATATCACTCTAGACTATCAATATGTTATCATCAATATATATTTGATAAAATTAAATGTCAAGCTTAATAATTCGCAATAATATTTGGCCTCGAAAAATATAATGACCTTCAGCCCCTGACCTTATTTGCCGCGTGGGAGAAAGCGCGTATTATTATTATGATTTTCCTACTAAGACGCTCTTAAATATATATATATATATATATATTGTAGCTTTTATGCAATATAGATAAGTATATTTGCGGAATAGTATTTATAATTGCTAATATTTTCCTAGATAGTGAAGTACGGGCAGATCGTTAATAGCTCACCAGTAGAGCGCGCTGCAAGCGCTTAATTGAAGTCGAGAACATCCGGCCAGCGGCCATCTTGTTATTAAGTTTTCCCCTCTTTTTTCGTGGCGCCCCTCTCTTCCCTTTTCGGACGGAGTAAATATGTACTGAAATTGTACATAGAGTTAGAGTGGTATATATAAATATATATAGATATATAAATGTATATGTATAAATTTCTGCCGGTACCCCGCATCGCGCCCGCGCAGCGTGCCCTCAAACGAAAACTACGCCGTAACTTGGCATAGCAACAGCGTTAATAATGAAGCTTTCTATAAATAGATGGCTCAGAGCGCGACGTTGCCAGAATTACTGGCCCCAAGTCTCCCCGGGAAACTCTAAAGTCCAAGGACTCGATAACGCTATCAAATCTGGCAACATCGCATTTAATGCGTCTTAACATATGCTATATATTTTTATTATTTTTTTTAACTACCAAGACGAATTTTAACAATTGGATTTTTAATTTATAACAATTTTATTATCAAAGTTTAATTATGATTAAACTATTTATATAATTAGTTATAAAATTAATGATTTTAAGGTTAAGTTAAAACTATTAATTACTATACATATTATTATTATTATTATTATTATTATATATCTTTTATATATTACTATTAATGGTTTTTTTTTTTTTTTTTTTCAGCGTAGGTGTTTTACGTATTTATAATTGTGTGCGTTAGTAAGCAACGTTGCGAAACGAGAGTAGGCGTGCCCCGACTTGTACGCGATCTGGCAACGTTGCCACCGTAAATCATGATTAAAATAATAAGTGTAATATATGTGTACACTTATATATAGATATAGATGGGATGTTGTGAGAGTAGTACATACCGTAGCGGTGAGATTCAGTACATAAGATTGTATATAGGCCCGTGGTATGATGGGGGCTGCGCAGAGCCCTCGTTTAACTACCCAGTGGCTGGGCTCTGCGCATCTTTAATTCCCCCACTATGCTCGGTACATAATATGTACATAGCCCCCTCTTCTGTGTTTAATCCAGCGGCTTTCCAGGCACTGCGACGCGGAGTAAAGGGGGGAATCACCTGAAACTATCCTATATACCTTCCATGCGTTTGCCAATCTTGGCACTTTGCCTGAAAGAGCATATCGACCGTACAACGTTGTCATATCACTCCGGATCTTGTGCCTGGTCCTAAACACTTTTTCAATCCTATGGACTCATTCCTGAGTCCGTGTCATATGATGTTACATTTTTACCCTCCCTTGTTATTATTTTTATTATATTCTTACATATATCTCCATAAATATGTATTTCAATGGAGAGAATTTTTTTTTATATTTTCATAAAGAAAGTTTGCAAATTACTCTACTATACTTAACTTTTTTATGCTACAATAGTTTTTTTACTGTCATTATCAATATTATTATTATTATTATTATTATTATTATTATTATTATTATTATTGTTGTTACTTTTCTAGAAAAATCTGATGAATTTATATATTACGTCGAGAACGTTTATTGGATTTTCTCTATGAAGATTAGGTAATAAAATTTTAGTTTATTTTATTGACTTTAATTTAATTAAATCATACTTTTTATTAGATATTCAATAATTGAATTTTTTTACAAAATTAATTTTCATTCTGTTAAAAAAAAAAAATTAAGAAAAGAAAGATTTAAAAATCAGAATTGTAAAATTCTTTTTAGGAAGAAAATTTTTAAGAATTTTTTTAACAAATCAATTACAATAAAAAAAATGCATTTAAAAATTTTCACTTGTAATTTTTATTAATTTTCACATGTGGAACTTTTTAATTATATTTTTTTTTTTTATAATTATTTAATGTTAATGAAAATGAAGTTAGCCGACATTTAAAAATTTTTATAATTTATTTTTTATTGAAAAAATGATTAAAAAAAAATTTTCACTTATAAAACACTTTAAAAACTGTAAGTGCAATTTTTAAAAAATATTTTATTTTTCTAATTTAATTATTAAAAAAGTAAAATCGTCGGCTAACTTTATTATTATTAAAGTTAGGCCGACATTTTTAATTTTTTGATTATTTTTCATTTATTAAATTAAAATTAAAAAATTTCACTTGTAGTTTTTCAAGTTTTTTTTACAAATAAAAATTTTTTTGTACTACAATTAACAATTTTTTTAATAAAAAATTAAAATTTTTAGATGTCGGCTAACTTAATTTTCATACTTTAGCGTCATTAATATTTATATTTAAATAATTTTTTAAAAACACAAATTGTGAATTAAAATTTCACAATATAGTTATAGTACTCCTATTTTAAGGGGTAAAATCATCCAACCAATAGCCTACATTTTGGTAGTTCTCAGTAACAACGTCGTCGGCATTTTCTGCGCGCGTCAAATCCTGAAATTATATCAAGTGTTAAGAATATAACAGTTGGTATTAGATTATTAAATTAAGTATAATATAAACAATCGTGAAATTAACAATAATAATCATACATTTCACAATAATAACAGTAATTGTCTCACCGAGTTTCTAAAGTTGTCAATTCTAGATTATTCGTGCTCCATAGACATTAGGTTAGGTTACGAGGCGTTTGTTTCTTCCATATTTAAATAACGCTTTTAAAAACAATTATTAATTAATAATATAATATATGGTTGTTATTAATTTTACTGTAAATAATATGAAAAGTTTGTTGTTTTACATTTAATGTAATTAGAGTTTGTTATTTTGCTTTACTGTTCGGTATGTTTATTTATAAGTGAATATATATATATATATATATATATTTACTTTTATTTAATTAATTATTTTAATATTTGTGATTTAACGGATAAATCTAAATGTGAATTTTAGCAAAGATATTTACAAATAATGCCACGAAAAAGAACTAATTTAAGTTCATCAAAAGCTCGTGCGCGGAGAAAAAAAATTTACATGCTTCGTAAAAAACAAGAAGAATTAAAGGAAGAGTTTAAAAATCTCGCTGGCAATGATGATAATATAAACGAATTGGATGATAAATTAACGGATCTAGATAATTTGATTGACAGAAATGTTAACGATGAAGATGATGATGGTGATGATGATGATAATGATGAAGACGATAATGACAGTAATATTGATGGAACTTGTGCTATCAACAATAACAATAACAAACAATTAGATACTGAAGATATTGAAATAGTTAGTGTCGTAGAATCAATTCAAGAATCATCTCAGAGCAAACCAGCAAGAGGTAATCGATAATTTCTCTACCGTTAAGGATAAAAGTCCTTTTTTGTTATCATCAATTTATATTTATTTCCTTTATTGTTTTGCTCTGATTAACAATTGGTTTTGTTTTTTTCTTCTTTTGGAAGCTGATAGTGTTTTAAATTTTTGAATATTAATTTTAATCAACTGTAAATCATTGTTGACATTGTTGTAGAGAGATTCCGTTTTTGTTCGATAGAGTTGTTGGTTTTTTAATAGATTTAAATGATTCGAAAGTCATTAAGGTCATTGACTCAATTATTGAGAACTAGATCATTTGTATAAACGAATTACATTTTTCATTTACTTTAAAGACTTGTTTTTTTTTTTTTTAATTATTTCAATAGGGAAAATGTTTCTTAAATGGCTTGTTTATTTTTAATAAGGGTTATTCTGTTTTATTGTGAATGATTTAAGTTAAGTGTTACATATTTCTAGCTGTATTAATTTTTGTAACTTCCTGAAATTATGTGTCGGACTTTCAAGTTCAAAGTTGCACTGAGTAATGCTAAACTCTTGAAGATAAAATTTGTAGATGCGTCTGGTTTAAGCTTTTGTAGATTTAAATTTTTGATTACTTACAGCAATTTTAATAATAATTCTCCTAAATTTTTCACCATAATTTTTTTTATATCTCATCTTTTCAAGTATTGTACCTGTCGAGTAAAGATTTAAAAAGATAATAATAATTGGATAGACAAAGAGAAGTCCTTAATCTGGCTTTGAAAAACCAGGATGCTTTCATTAAATTTAAATACTGTTGAAATATTTTTCTCGAATAAATATTAGTCTATGAGTTAAAGATAACATTCTGTTGCTTTTACCTGGAACTCTTTAATCTGTAAAAAATAATCTACGAAGAACCAACACCCTATTTTAAAAAGTCTCAATGAATTAAAATTTTTAGTAGTCCATTAAATAAATTTCACCTCATTGAAAAATGTCTGCTTACAAGTTTTATGAATTTCCATTTTCCGAAATGCAATATTAAGCAATTTCATTGATTGCAAGATTTTACCAGCCAGTACCTAAATTATATTATGAATTCGGTTCTGTAAACATTGGCATATAAATTAGTTATATCATATCGGAGTGACTAATTATGCAATTAAATATTGTACAATTTTCAAAGTACATTATACAGCTTTTGTTTCCATATAAGTACATTAAATATTACTTTGTTGCTTTACATGATCAATCACATGTTACATTTATGTAACAACTATCTATTCCTCATCAATTCTTACTCTTAATTAATTTTAATATCTCACCACATTCACCTCTCAATTTAATTACAGTTTGTCATAATTTTACAATCTTCTTCTCTAAAATTTAATACACTGTAAATTGCATTTCTTCCAAACTCGACGTTTCTATTTTTGAACCCATTAAAAACTCTTTAATAATTGATTATTTTTAAGTGACACTTTTCCGAATCCTTAAAAGTCATCATTATATCAATTATGTACATTTTTTATACAAATATCACTGTTATCTCAAACTTCCCGATTTCTTCATTAATTATTAATCTCAATCATTTGAGAATTAACTTTTTTCTCCAAAACTTTTATTCTATAATGAATTAAATTTAGCAAAAAAAAAAATTATTTCTTTTTTTAATAAGCCTCCAAGATTTACGTCAAGATTCTCGGACGAGTACGAAAGCGTGACTGGCATATTAGTAATTATAATCGTATATTTCTTTAAGCGCCAAATAATTAACAACAGCAACAATAATAATAATAATAATAATTGAAAAATGAAAATTTAATTAGCCGACATTTGAAAATTTTTATAATTTATTTTATTGAAAAATAATTGAAACAAAAATTTGCACATGTAGAAAATTTTAAAAATTATAAGTGGAATTTTTTAAAAATAGTTTTTTAGTTCTAATTTTTAATTAATAAAAAAAATAAAAAATTATTATGACACTGAAGTTAGCAGACGTCTATTAATTTTTGATTTTTTTTTTTTATTAATTAAATTACAACTAAAAAAATATTTCGAAAAAATTGCACTTATAGTTTTTAAAGTTTTTTACATGTGAAATTTTTTCACTAAAAAATTTGAAATGTCGGCTAACTTAATTTTCATAAAATTGTTAATGATACTATAGTTAGCCAAAATTTATAATGTTTTTTTTAGTAATTAAATTAGAACAGAGAAATTTTTTTAAAAATTGCACTCCAAGTTTTTGAAGTTTTTTACACGTGCAATTTTTTTTTTTTTTTTTTTTTTTTTTTTTTGTAATCATTTTTTCAATAAAAAATTTTGAAATGTCGGCTAACTTAATTTTCATAATTTAAAAACTTGACAGCTTAAAAAATGAATTAAAAATAAAAAATTTTTCAACTAATGTCAATTTAGTTGCAGATGGTGGCGCGGTGGTTTCTCGCGGGTTTGTCGGTGGTGATCCCCAAGTACCGTCAGTAGCGTCAGCAAGCGGCCAGACATTCAGTCACGGTCGGTACCGCGAGAAAATCCGATTGATACGTTCAAACTGCGAGTATGTGTAATATAATGTGCACAATAATTAGTTTAGTGCAGTACATATATATACACACATATGATAGTAATCCAACGAGTGTAGCTTAAAACTCAAGTGAAGTAATTTAACTTAAATCATGGATCGGAGCAGCAGCAGCAGCAGCAGCAGCAGCAGCAGCAGCAGCAGCTGAGGTGGAGCTGGCGACGAGTCGTCGACTCCACTCGCTCAGCGCCTCTACTGTTAAACTATCTTCCATTTTTTAATTTATCCGTAGTATCTAAAATGTGGATAAATCTTTAATTCGAAAATGTGAACCCAACCGGGCTCGAATCCTCGGGGATTCTGCACAGGCCGATCCGAGTTAGGAATCGTGCGCTGTCAATCCTTAATAATTGTAAATTATAAATTGAAAAAATCTGTGCTCCAATAAGTTAAAAAAAACAAAAAGTGTCAACTTTTTCAGAGCAAGGATTAATATTGTGCCGAAAATAAAAATATTAATTTAGTAAAAAAAAATATTATTTTTACAATAAAAATAAGACTGATTTTTGGAGTCTTGCTGGAGGTGTGTTTACCACGAGACTGTCGGTGCTGTACGATGTCTATGCACGAGTGGACGGGTGCGTAAACGTCAGTGCATTATCATGTGATAATGTGTACGTAATAATATGATTTAAGTGTTAAGATTATTCTCACATGTTTTTAGTTTGCAAATAATGAAAATAAAGTTAGCCAAAATTTATAGAATTTTTTTATGGAAAAAATTTCAATTAAACAATTGAAAAAAAAAATTACACATGTAAAAAACTTCAAGAACTATAAGTGCAATTTTTTAAAAATATTTTTTTAGTTGTAATTTAATTAATTAAAATTTTTAGACATCTGCTAACTTCAGTGTCAATGCAAATACATCAATATCATGTGAAATTTTCAATTTATTATAATTATAATGATAATCTAGTTAGCTAGTTAGTTAGTTATCATTATTGAGTAAATCTGATCTAAAGAGGATTTTACTCTAAAATTTTCTCTAGAACTTGTCGAATTTTACTGGAACATTCTACAGAATGAGTAAAAATAGTTGATAAATCATAACTTAAATCTACGGCCGCCATTTTTTTTACCAATATTGCTTGGCTTGTCGATAGATTATTGATTTGTCTGGACGTTTCATACTAGGTGCTCCAATTGAAATGTATTTTTTATTATAAAAAGCACACCCTAACATTACCAACATGTGCGAAATATTTAATTACGTTGAACACATGTCCACTAGTGATGTTAAATTGAAGGTTAAAGGTTCATGATAATTTGTGTTTTTTGTTTATTGATTTATATTATTGTTTTTTTTTAGATAAAATATTTCATTAAATATTAAATATTTAATATTTAATAAAGAGTAGGAGGTCAGTTGATCGGATGGATTGTGATTTATTTATTTACATGAAACGTGATCCAGTATACGTTAGTACGGTGTAAATTTTTCATAATAAGTTTACTTGCTCTAAGAATGATCAGTAGCCTTCGATTAGGGTCCTTGGCCTCTTAGGCAACAATCTGACGTCACGGTCATCAAGTGTAAAGGATTTTTTTTAAATTTTCTAGTACCTGCTTTGTTAACTGTTTATCTTTCAATAGGATTAATTTTTTGTAATAATAGTAAAAAATATTGTGTTAAATATGGTCTACACAAAATTAGTATTAAAATTCAACACACTCTTTATTATTTTAACACAAAGTTTGTGTTATTTTAAATGAAAATAAAGTTAGCCGACATTACAAACTTTTCATTGAAAAAATTTTAATAAATAAATTTCACCTGTAAAAAACTTAAAAAACTATAAGTGCAATTTTTTAGAAATATCTTTTTAATTGTAATTTAATTAAAAAAAATTTTTAGACGTCTGCTAACTTCAGTGTCATTATTTTAACACAGAGTTTGTTGAATTTTATTAACACTAATTTTGTGTGGACGGTATTTAACACAGAAATAGTGTTGATTTTACACAATATTTTAATTTAATAATTTTAATATAGAGATTTTTTGTGTTTTTACCCTGTTGGAATTAAATTTTTTGTTAGATTTATGAAATAACTAAATGTGGAATTAATTAGTAATTTAGAAAGGTAATCAAGGAGAGAATTTTTGTTGGTAGTAAAAAATAATGGCTTTAGTTTTTGTTTGGTATAGTTTGTTATTTACTGGCGGTTATAGAGGTCATCAACTAGACACGGGGAGTATGGAATGTCTGTACTGGTGTTTCATGTTCTTTACTTTACTTTGTTAGTGTTCTTTGATGCTGGTATTTTCATATAAATTTATGGCTATTTTTTGGATCTCAAGAAGGTGATTGATTAATTTAGACCTTATTTTTATTATTTTTCATTGCTTATAAAATATTTATCAATAAAATTTAATTATTATTTAAAAGGATGTGTAAATATGTTTATAAAGTATCTATTAACTTAAAAATATTTGTAATCGAGTTTATGGTCGGTTATGCGGCAAAACCTCTGGTGTTAGAGTTCGGTACTAGTTTTCTTGCTGATAGGCGGCTTTATTTTATTTTGCATATGCAATTTGTTTATATCGTCGTTTATTCGAATAATGAGACTGAGTTGAACTTTGAGATGAAGAATAAAACGTTAATTTTAGTTATAAATAATAGGCAAGGCTTTATTAGTTTCATGTTTTTCCGGCTTTGAGTTAAGGTGCTCTCACAAAAGTTAACTTGTGTAATGAGACACTGGTATTGAAATTTTTTAAATAAAAATTAGCATTACTGTTTTTTAAGCTATCTTAATTGTAATAGTACATAGTGGTAACTCAGGATTGAATTATTGATGCAAAGTAGGTTGGCTAAAAAATTTCGGCAAGTTAAAAAAAACTTCAATTTACTGTAAAGATAACTGTCAACTTTTAAAAAGTGATAAGTAATTTTGCACGCCCTAAATTTAAACCGTTATTCAATGTACTCTACTCGATCCAGTGAATTTGCACTAATGAGTAGATTCTTAATCATAATTTAAGAAGTTGAAATTTTAAAAACTTTAATTGAAAGCAGTCTTGAGTAGCATCGACTATTTGAGTCGTTTTTTTTAGTAACTAAAAGTTAGAAATAAATTTCTAAATAAGATACTGAGATTAAAAATTATAAAAGCGACTTACTAATTATGAAAAAACGTTGACGTAAAAATTCCAACGTTTTTCAGTACTAGGATTGTTAAAAAGTTAATTAATTAAAAATTTTTAAACTTGGACAATCTTTATGATGAACACTAAACTTGATTATGGTTTTCATCATATTATAAAAACGGATCCCATATAAAAAAATAGATAATTAAATAATCTATTGAGTAATAGAGGGTTTTTTTTTTTTTAATTTTTAATTTTTCTTTGTTTTTAAGGAAATTTAGGAACCTGTAATAACTGGAACTACCTTTTAAGCTCTAAAATTTGACAAAATACTAATTTTTCTTTGAAAACTCTAAAGTGAAGAGAAAAAAATTTTTTTTAGAAACTTCATCAAGTTCTGAAGATTATTTTCCCCCTAGGACGCTTACTTTATTGTTGTTCAGAGAAAAGATTGGTAGAAAGGTGAAAACTCTGGACGGCAGATGTTGGAAGTATAAGGGGTGGTCAGGACTCAGGTCAAAAATACCGGATTACGATGAAAGACAGGAATACTTTCTGATGTGAATTTTGGGATATATCAAATATCGATATTGAATATTGGCATTTTAAATTGAAGCTTAAACCAAACATGATTTATAAAAATAACTGTTTTTAATAAGTATAATTACTTTTAAGCAATAAGTTTTTTCAGATTAGGGAAAAGTTATTGTTATGTACTTATTTTTGTAAAGACTTATGTTTCAGCTTATTGAAAAAATACTTCGAAGTGATTCCTAATTACTTTAGAGAGGTTAATCACTAATATAGTAATTAGTGATGAGTCATTTCTAATAGTTAGCTTGCTACTTCAATTTTTTTGTCTGAATTAAGTATCTGGCAATTCCTGTAGATGTCTCTAGCTTGTTGTGCTGCAGTACTTGAATCTATAGTCAAATATTCCGGACAAATGTAACCTAATTTCTTGAATTAGTTTCTGCCATTTTGATAATAGTCAGCCATTTTGTCGGAAGAGATTAGTGAATTCACAAGTTACAAGCCTACCTGATTAAAAAAATAACTATAGTTGATCAAATATCAAATTTCTCCAACCCTTGTTACATAGTTTCTGTTTCTGGTTTTTTTTTATAATTAATGAAACTAATCGTGTTATTATTAATTTATTATATTTTCCGTATCTGATCAAAGTATTGATTTTATTAAACAAAATTAGAGTTGAATTGAATCACATTTAAGTATGAATTGAAATTGTTATAATTTATGTTTGATTGGCACTTTATTAAATTATAAATATTCCTTAAAGATACATTAGTAGGTCATTTAAATAAATCCTCCGTTACGGAAGAATTAAATTAAATTTTGATGTATTTATAATTAAAACTCTGACCTGGATGTTTAAATGTTTAAAAATATCTTGAATATTTACCAAATTTAGGATACTAATTGTTATTTTTTTTTTTTTTTTTTTTTTTTTGTGTCTATTGCAGGGACTTTTGACGAGGTACCTGTTAAACAAGAGCGTCCAGATGAAGCGGAAATCCGGGAATTGGCTGCCAAAATGGTGGAAGCAAACAAGGCGAAAGTACAGTCAATGCCTGCACCGCCGGTAAGACCTGCTAATAATAATAATAATAATAATCTACCGGGAGGTCAAACCGGGATACTTGGTTATTTAACCCGTAAACCAGTTGAGGGAACTGGAGCTGGAGCAGCAGCACAACCAGCAGCCGGTAAATCTCCATCTAAGGATCAGGATGGTAAAGTGCCACTTGATGATGAAAGCCAGCGGGGTAGATTTGGCTGGGTGTCGTTTGAAAAAGTTCACATACCTTATATATTTCGCGGTAGTGAAAAATATTGTGCTGTTAGGATACTTGAGGCCAAGCTACTAAATAAGTACCTGAATTATCTTCACTCAGATATTTACAGTTGTACATGTATTAAAAGTTACTTTATAACTGAAGCTGAGAGTAAATTATTAAATGAAATAAATAACAAACATTGTGAAAATCAATTTGGTAAAGAACAATTTACAACTAGAGATTTAGTAGTGCGTTTATCCGACGCTAGAGAATTTTACACATTTTTAGATGTATGTTATACTAAATTAACAAGTAACAATGTTATCGGAAATAATAGTGGTAATAATAATGGACATAATAAAAATGATAAATGCGGATTTATACGTATTAATAAAGAATCTGTTGTTCCATATACAATAAAAGATAATTTAAAATACGTACCGTTATTTTATTTTGAAGGTGAAACGGACAATTTAAAATTAAAAGCCGAAAAATTAGAAGGCTGGGACTTGTCTTATTTAAAATTTTGTTGTAAAGTACAGGGTATACGTAATGAATTATTTGCTAGTGAAACATGTTCTGTTATAAGTTTAACTGATATTAAAAGTTATTTTCCACCTGGTACTGGCTTTGAAGACTATTGGCCTAGTAAAGTTATGGACTCACAGCTATTTGTTAATGGAAAAAGTGGCGCTAGTGCTGGTGGATGGACCAAACAACCACCCGCACCACCGGCTAATATTATTAACAAACAATTACAAAATAATTCAACCGGTAAATCCTCAGCGCAATTGACATCAAGATCGTCCGCTGGTTTGCAAAATATCCCACGCAATAGTCCTGCTAATGCAACTACCTTACAGCCAGTTAATCAATCATCAAGATCTGCTGTTACAGCCCATCCAGCTCATGTATCTTCTAATTCGTTGTCTGCTAATGCAAGATCTACTGCTGCTAATAATAATGCTCAAAATATGCTTGGCTCATTAACCACTGTTAATGGATGGACTGGATTAGTTGGTGGACAACCAGCCTTTCAAACTGCTATTGTACCTCAATCAAACGCCGTTATTAGGATGACTAATTCAGCGCTTATACATAATGTGAGTTTTATTCATTTATTTAATTATCATCTATGTTCTTTATCATTTTAGCTTAAATATTTAATGGTAATGATTATCATCAAGAGCTTTTAAACTATTGATAGAAGGATTTAGTTTTATTTAATAAATTGTTTATTGGTATCAAAGAAATTAATTTTTTAACTAATTTTAGCGTGTAACCTAACTTATTAATTTAAAATAGATCAAAATAATTTTAAGTAAAAATATAAGCTCTTATAAAGAAAATGATCTTGTTAAATTATATTTTTTTGTTTGAGACATTTATAAAATTTAAAATTAAACAAGTTTTTAACATATCAATAATAGACAAATTGAAAAATGTAAATACTTATTAAAAATATAATTTTTATCACCAAGAATTCATTGATTCGGTTCAGAAGTTTTAATTATAATTCGTATAGATTAATGATTGAAATTCCGTATATTATTTATACAACACACCTTCAATTCGAAGAGCGTTGGTTTGTTCCGTACTAACCTCAAAATTGGATTATCGATTCCGTCAAATTAAATCAGATATAAAATTTATAATTTACACTCAAATGACATAATAAGGACACTTGCAAAGATTAATATTTAATTATAAAATGTGATATAATTTTCAATCAATTAATTACGATGTTGATACAAAAATAGTTGTCCTATATACTTCTGCGTTATTCGGTTTAATAAAGATTAATTTTCATGCATTTGAATATTCAAAAAGTTCAGATTATTCTTGAGAACATCGTTCGATCACCGAAAGGTGACGCGTTAGAATGTGAATTAGTAAGTATTCGTCAAATGTTACATAACGTTTCGTAAATCAGAAAAATATTTCTAAAATTATAATCAAGCGGTTAGAGAAGGTATTATGTTTTTTTGTAAAAACTTGAAGAAAAAAGTTTTAATAGAGTAAAGTTTTAAAAAACCGTATTTTTTAAAACGCTGACTACAGTTGTGTAACAATAGGTAATAACTATTATCAACGTCGCAATAATTATTATAATCACTCTCATTCTTCGAAATAATTATAATTGTTCCATATAGAGAATTTCTTAAGGAAAATTGTCGAGTAAATTTAAATAATTCAAAGTAATATCGAATTTTTGTAAAAGTTACTTTTGATTACAATGTAAAATAATTTTTTTCACTAAGAATTCAATTCAGTAGAATCGATTTTTAATTTGCCGGTGGAAAATTTCTAAAAGGAAAATAAGTTACGTAATTAGGTCATATTGTTAATATTCAATCGTATTCATCTAATTTTTATTCAACAATCTTTTATTTTTTGCTTCCAATGTACCATTGTCTTGAATCCTTGTCTTGGTTAAAATTTTATTTTATTTGGCAATATTTTAGCTTCTGTTAAATATTTCATCAAACGGAGAAAAACTAATTCTCATTCTATGGCAGGTTATTTGAATTCAGCTACAGATCAAATAAAAATTTAATTATACGGTGTTGAAATTTGACCAGTAGAGCTAATTCTCATTACCCGTATGGTAATAATCAGAACTATTTTTACTGACTAAAAAAAGGTAACTTTGAAAATTAAAGACAGGTTTATTTAAACTTGGAATAATTCATCAAGTAGATCAAATAAATATTTTTATACCAAAGTTCTCTTCGCGCAGGTAATATTCATCATACCAATAACTGTAATTTTACATTAAAAATTCATGTTCTCCATGATATCCCCAAGTATCATATGTGGGTATTTATTAATGCTCTATAAATGTTATATCTTCAAATTGGAAAGATATAACCATCAAAATTAGTAATATGGGTATGTATGTCTGACTATATCCATTTATTTCTTATTACTCTATAGTTATAAATTATAATAATACAAATTTGATCTACATATGTATGGTATAAATAAAATTGTTGAAAATTTTAAACAAATTAATTTCTTATTACAAAGTCTATTTTTTTTTTTTTTTTTTTTTTTAAATTAGATAGGTCCAGGATGATAATCTTTACCATTAATTTTTGAACAAAGTATCAATTTAACCGATTCATAGATTTAAGTTTAAAAAATATCAATAATTATCAAAATGTAATTGAAATTGTTAATGCAATAGTTTTAATAAAAGTTAAAGTTTATTATTTTCATAACAGTATATCTTTTGATCTAGGCTTATCAACAACCATCAAGAAGTAGAGCTGGAGGCAACGGTACTGCAGTACCTGGACAATATCCATCCTATCCAGTTACAACAATCCAAACAATTCCGCAAGCACAACCGACTTTGCGAGCAACTGTGCACTCAAACCAACCTAATCTTGGGTAAATTTTTGATCAATATATTCTATCTATTCTTCTTTCATACTCATTAGTTTGTTTACGAAAAAAAGACAAAAAAATGTTTTTATTGTAGCAATGCGCAGTTAGCTAGGCTATATTTGTTCTTTTATAAATCACTTTTTGTTTGATTTACTTTTTAAGAAAAACGCTAGAGCACTTTTAGCGGTAGTTTGAGCTATTAAAAACAGATGGCGTACGGACAACTTTTGTTCTCGTTAGCAAAGTTATTATTACTTGTACTAAAGTTATGGATGACTTTTTTTTTTTTAATTACAATTTATAGTTTGGTTAATGGATAAGCTAATTAATAATAATAATAATAATAATATAATTATAAATGATTAATAACATTAATAATATTAATGTAAAAGTAGTAAAGTTATTAATTAAAATTACAAGCGTTAATAATATTGATGAAGTTATGTACTTTATTTTTATAAATTGGATTGAAAAATGCTGATTAATTAATTAATTAATTTATTTACCGGCTTTTTAAAATTAATAATTAATATATCATAAATAATTTTCAAAATTTTTCGTTTATATTAAACAAACGTATTAATTTTTTTCGATAAGTTATCATTAACATAATAATTTATTAAATATATTTATCGCACGGTATCGAATCAAAAAGCATTGAAAAGCTTTACGTATCAAATTAATTTTATTCAATGTGTAATTAGCATGATATAATTACTTTGATTAATATAATAACAAAAGAGTATTTTTAGAAGTTTTCAATCGATTAATTCGGTATACTTTATATTAATAAAAAAATAGATACTAAATTTAATGTTTGACCAAGTAATGAACATTAAATAAATTGAGGTTTATTTGCTTAAAAAAATTATTAATTATAAAAATCAAATAGGTCTACAATAAAATTTTGTATCCAAATGAAAAATATAAAAATTTTATTGTAAAATATTTAATATCAAAATATAAAAGATAAATTTGCTTGGACAATATTTACCCACGACATTAAAATCTAAGATATTTTATTTTTCAAAAGTTTCTATTGATTATAAATGTCACGTTAGATTATTGCATAAAAAATTTATTTATTTGTCATATTTTTAAAAATTATTATGTATAATACACGAGCAGTATGAGTTTAATTTTAAAATTCTTTCTCATAAAATATTTCACCGGTAATATGCTGCGGAAGTTTTGAATTAAGATCGTGTTGAAAACTATGCAAGATATAAAATTATTCGAAGCGTTTAAATTATTTTATTAAAAAACACGCTTGTATTACTTTTTAATATTTAATACA
The DNA here is from genome assembly GCA_905319865.3 of Cotesia congregata. Lineage (NCBI taxonomy): Eukaryota > Metazoa > Arthropoda > Insecta > Hymenoptera > Braconidae > Cotesia > Cotesia congregata. The sequence continues at coordinate 549,171 of CAJNRD030001122.1, forward strand.
TAATTTATAATGAATATGCAAAAGTTGATTCATTAAAAATTAAAGCTTGTTTTTTATTTTTTTTTAATATCGCCAACGAGAATGAACTGTAGATTTTTCCGATTCAATACGAGTTGTGATAACAAAATTTAATTAAATGATAAAAGTATTGCTACAGTAGTAAATATTTTTTTTATTTTTCAACGTTCGTATTTACTATTTGTTTGTGTACATATACAGTCCTTGCTTTTTAAAATTAATAAAATTTCGATGCTGTTTAATTTTTAATTAAATTTATACAACAAAATTTATTGGTTTTTTTTTTTTTTTTTTAGTAGAATTCAGAGTATTTATGCTGCTGGTTTTTTATTATTGTTATTATTAATTTTAATATAAATGCGTTATAATGCAAAGTTAATATATGGCGCCCGGTGTTTTATGGATATAATTAATTAATAAAATTGTAACTAGTAATTTGTAAAATTAAATTAATTATGATAATTTTAATTTTAATATTGTATCAAGTTCATACGCAAAAGTTTTTATCAAAATTATTATTTTTGCCAATAAAAATTAATTAATTCACTTACATTTTTAGTTTCTCGCTCATAAAAAATCAGCAGTGTATTTACTGAATTATATTTAAATATTTATGTCATTTCATGATGTTGATAAACAATTTTTTAATTTTACGACTTTTTTTAAGTATTGATCTAAAAATAATTTAATATAATTTACACAAACAAATCAATCGTTAATATGTTCAATTTAAAACAGTTTATTTACTAATAATGAATCAAACTCTACTTTAATTAATTTAAGGAGGTCCTTTCGCCGCCAATGTAAAATAAAAAATATTAGATTACCTACATTAAAATGGAATCAAAACATTTGGCAACGTTGCATAGCGCGCGAGCTTCAGACCATTCAATAAATTCAAACTAATTTATTTATTTACACTGACTGCAAAAACTTAAACGTGGTTAAGGTTATATTGTGCAAATGAAAATGTAAACAACCGAAGTACAGCGTTGCCAAATCACGAACAGGTTACTAGCAGCTGATTTGAAAGAGTCAAATTAATTTTTGTATTTAACTATTTTTTTTTATTTTCAAAATTTCAACGATTAATACCTCATATACTATTTATTATTTAATTTAAGGAATTTTTATGGGTTTTTTATTTTAATCTATCGTATATTGACTACTACAATTGTTTCGACTCAACTGGAGCGAGGATTTCCTTAATTAACTTACAATGTGAAGAAACAATTAAATTTTGTGTTGTTATTAAGAGAAAAAAAAATGTAAAATTTCAAAAGTTTAAGCGAAGATTTAAAATAAGTTATGCATTTAAAGCGATTTATATTGTAATTTTTTCATCTAAATGTTAATTTTCCGGTCATACATTTTCATTTATTATTACATAAAATTTTAAATCTAATAACTAGTAAGGTTAAATATGAATATTTTATCTGAAATATTTTCAATTAAGTCATTGCTTTTTAAAATAATTATAACTAACAACCTTATAGTCACTATGTGACTGCCGTTACTTGTGAACAATAAATAAAATTTTGCTTTATTAAATACTGACTTTTGTTAAATTGCACTGTACTTTTTTAAATATTGACGTTTTTAAAGATATAAGCTCATCTTGACGTTACATTCATCAAGAGCTTTCATTTGAGTAACCACATGCATTTTGATATATTTTTCATATATACATATATATAATATATATGAAATATATGAAAAATTGATGTGGGTACTCAAATGAAAGGTCTCGATGAGTGTAATGTCAAGATGAGCTTATATCTCCAAAAATATCATTAGTTGACAAGATAGCAGAGTCAGTTCGTAATTATTGACATTTCTAAAGATATAAGCTCATCACGATGTTATACTCATCAAGAGCTTTCATTTGAGTACCCACATGCATTTTTGATATATTTGTCATATATACATATATATAATATACATAAATATATAAAATATATGAAAAATTGATGTGGGTACTCAAATGAAAGGTCTCGATGAGTGTAACATCAGGGTGAGCTTATATTTTAAAAAATGTCAATAATTCACAAGATACAAGGTCATTTCTTAATCATTAAAGCATTAAAAAAATCGATTTTATCATATGACTTTCCTGGCCACAAAATTTTTCTGATTCTCTTAATAATATAGATTATGAAAAATTCTTCTGAAGAATATTAAAATATTATATTTAAATCATGATAATTTTAAAAGGGGAAATAAATAGGGATCTGTGTATATATATGTTAGAGAAATGGAAAAATTATTTAAGGAAATTGAGTAGTATTACAATATTGAATGTCAGAAAAAGGCTGTCATTAATATACAGGGATGGATACTAGAAATAAGTATAAAATAGTATTAATAGTATTGTAATGCGACTGTGATATGAAGGATGAGGTGGGTGAAAAGTTAAAAGAGAGTAAAAGCAGTTGATTTTTAAGCCAAAAATAGTGTATATGCAAATGTAAATAAATAATTTAAGATAAAGTTTTGTAAAACGCAATATGTGATACAAATAAAAACGATATTCTATTCTATTTTATATTTAAATCATGAAATGACATTAATATAATTTATACAATCAACTAAATAGAAAAATATATGAATAGGGGATGTGTTTAACTATAAAATGTGTGTCATATATTTACAAAGCATGATCATCTGATAAGAATGTAGATATTTGCAATGTTTGTTTGCTCTAATCTGGGTAAGCCACATTTGCACAAATGTCCTTTTGTCCCTTTCCCTTAATATCACCCTTAACTCCGGCAACCCACTTACTCTCCACGCAATCCTCTATTTACTTAATTCATATTCCGATGCAATAGCTTTATCATGTAGTTTTTATTGTTGTTATTATTATTATTATTAAAATCCTGGAACAAAAATGGAAAAAGAAAACATTTTTTTGCTTTTTTTTCGTATAGTTATCCAACCTATGGGAAGGATGACTGGTGAGTTCCTGCATAATGTATTATAGACTTTTATAAAATGCAATTTAATAATAGTTGCATGAAGCACTAAAAATTTTATTATTATTTTTATCAATAATTGTTTCTAAGTACTTTTATAATTTATCTCTCACATAAGTTTACTATTTTCACTGTAATTTTTTTCAATTTTTACTCTCTTTTTTATAATAATGCATGATATTATTAATAGTAAATTTTTTCATTTTTGACAATTGAATTTAATTAAAAAAAAAAAAAAATTATAAACAACATTTCTTCTTTGATAAATTTGAAAATTAAATTTTTAATTTAAAAATAAATCAAAAAATTTTAACTAAAATTTTGACATGTAAAAAAGTCTTGAAAAATTATTTTAATTAAAACTCTATTTTATTTTTACATAACCGAATTTCTAAAATTACATGACAATTTATAATTATTAGCAATTACAATTTATAAAAATGAAAAAATTTTTTACTAGAAATAAAATTAAAAAATTACAATTATCTTCACAGAAATTTTGGGAAATAACTGCTTGTTTTTTCAACAGTGTAATAACAAAATTATTAAATAATATATCCCTGCTCTTAAAATTAATAGTAAATATTTTTATGCACTTAGTTTTTCAATAGTATAGATTTTTATGAAGAAAAATTTTAATTATTATTAAATAATAAATAAACAGCCATCTAAAGTTTTAAAAATAAAAAAAACTAAATTTATAATAAAATTTTTTCAGGGTTGGTTCAACTTACACGACATCGAGTCTAACGAACCCAAATATTGTGACAGCAAGTACCTATCCTCAAATGCTAAATTTGAGTCCAGACCAGGTGCAAGCTCTCTTACACCCACAATCAACGGCGGCATCGGCGTTATTGTCTCACTCTCAGAGGCATACGCCACCTGCGCACAATGCGCATAATAATGCACATCCGAAAACCGCGGCGTATCCACCACCGCTTATACCAGTTAACGGCAACTCAAATAATGCCAGGTGATTATTTTTTATTGATTATTTTATTTTAAATAATTTTAATGTTAAATTTTTTTTAAAACACATTAATGTGATTGAAAAAAACCCTATTTTAATTATTCTAGAATTTTTTAATAAGCACTCTTTGGATAGCTTCAAAAAAATTTATTTTTAAGCTTTTTACTTTAGCAACTGATTAATTACTAAAAATAATTTTATTTTCAGAGATTCACATGGAAGAAAACAGTTGATACTTATTCAGGATGCACCAGTTTCAAATACCTCTCATGTACAACCCTACGGAATACAAAAAGCACTGGTTGAAGAAAAATTAGTGCCGTGTATTAATTACAAACCGTACATTTATTCCGAACTATTAATGACATTACCGGATTTTGTATCGCAGTATTTTCCTGCCTGTGATATTAATAATTGTCGACAAGTTATTACGGAGGTCCTTGATTGTGAACTATATCAAGGAAATAGGTAATTATACTTTAATTATTATTATTATTATTATTATAAAATCTCATTACTGCGAATAATTAATGGTTTTAGAATGTTATTGACTAAAATATTTTATAAATATTCACCATAATAAAATTCTAATCAGTAATATTTTAAGACTATTTGTTATAAAAGATCGATGATAATTATTATTCAATTTTAACACATGTTAAAATTAAGCTCTCGAATTATCAATTAATTTTATCTAATGAATAAATATGAATAGATGGTTGAAAATTTTAAGCCCAAAATAAAAGGTGTCATTTAAGTTTGACATTTGGGTTGTAATAATTATTTAATTACCTCAATTTATTTTTGGGTAATTTTTCGTATTTCTATAAATACATCCGTATAAATTTTTTATTTTATTAGTATTTATATAAGTAGGTCAATTTTAAAAACAAAATTAACTTACATATAAAATTGATTTTTATATAATTAAATTATGGTTTTTCTATTAAGAACGATGCTCAAGGCGCACTTCTAAATCTTTAAAGCCGATTTATTAATTAATAATATTTTTTGGTGAATATTAATTGAATTAGTAACTTTTTTAATAGAGAGAAATTTAAATTATTTTATTATATAAATGATAAAAGATATTTAATAAAATTTTGCTTTATTAAATAATGAATTTCGTTAAATTGCACTATACTTTCTTAAATATTGACTTTTCTAAAGATATAAGCTCATTCTGATGTTACACTCATCAAGAGCTTTCATTTGAGTACCCACATGTATTTTTCATATATTTCTCATATATACATATATGTAATATATATAAATATATAAAATATATGAAAAATTGATGTGGGTACTCAAATGAAAGGTCTTGATGAGTGTAACATTAGGATGAGCTGTAACATCGGGATGAGCTTATATCTTTAAAAATGTCAATAGTTATGAGATACTAGGTAATTTCTTAATTATTGACATTTTTAAAGATATAAGCTCATCCTGATGTTACACTCATTAAGAGCTTTCATTTGAGTACTCACATCAATTTTTCATATATTTTATATATTTATATATATATTACATATATGTATATATGAAAAATATACCAAAAGTGCATGTGGGTACTCAAGTGAAAGGTCTTGATGAGTATAACATCGGGATGAGCTTATGTCTTTAAAAATGTCAATATTTCACAAGTTACAAGGTCATTTCTTAATTATGTCGGTTTAAAAAAACCGATTGGATAATAAGAATTTACAATAAACAAACTCCAACTAAAAATGAATTAATAATAATTAAACATATTTTTTCTTTTATTTCCAGGCAACAAATGAAAAAATTGATGGAAGCTGGTAAATGTTCATCACTGACAGATGAATTGCCATTGATCCATGTGCGAAGTATAATGAAATTTATGCCTCAAATGAAATATATGTTTAGAAATATGGTAATGCCACCGACAACAGCTCATTCAAATGACGAGCATCCATCAAAAAAACGACAGCGTACGAGCTAGGATTGGCTCCAGCCTTACTGGCCCACTTATGATTACTACCATTCGGCATTTTAATAAATAAATAATAATAATAATAACAATAATAATAATATTAGTAGAAATAAAAATAATATAACTACAATTATAATAACGATTATTGATAATAATAACTAATAACTAATAATAATAAACCAGTAAAATATAATTAAAAGTGTCATTTATAAAGTGTCGCGTGTGGTAAAGTGGCACTTACTGTGTTTATATTTATTAAAAAAAACTTTTTTTTTTTTTTTTTTTAAGTTAATGCACTTTATCATTTATTATTTATCGATAAAATATTAACGATTTAAAATAACTAATACATTTAAATAAAAATAAAATATGAATTTAAATCAAGTAACTAGTGCGATGATTACTATTTTATTATTATTTATAAATAATAAAATAATAAAGAGTTCGTGCCTGCGCGTAAGGCTTTAAAATCTGCGCATCGTATGGCAAGATGGAAAATAATGCCCTTTCTTCACATTAATGACTGAAAAAAATTATTAAGTAAATTAAATTAAGCGAATTGAAAAAATTAAATATTCAAACTTAATAAATAATAATCACTATGATTATTATCGGGTAATACGACATTTCAACTCCTGACAAAATATCTCCAACAAAATATCCCAAAAAAAATATCTCCGACAAAATATCCCATAAAAAATATCCCCGAAAAATATCCTCGTCAAAATATCTCCGACAAAATATCCCATAAAAAATATCCTCGACAAAATATACCCGATAAAATATCCCGTAAAAAATATCCTTAGTGTTAGTCCATTTTCTAATAAACACACACAAAATTCATAATAAAAGGTCACAACACGATCACAAGCTTATGTTTGTGATATTTTGTCTGAAAAAGCTTTTATCGGGGATATTTTGTCGTAGGATATTTTATCGGGGGATATTTTGTCGTGATATCGATTATGATACAGCGATATTTCAACCCCCGACAAAATATCCTTGATGTTAATCTACTTTCCAATAAACACATACAAAATATATGATAAAAAGGCATAATATGGTTACAAGCTTATGTGTTGTGATATTTTATCTAAAGGACATTTTGTCAGAGATATTTTGTCGCAGAATCATTTATCATTAATTTAAATATCTTATTATTATTATTGTTTTTTTTGAATTTACAGGTGTAAGAAAATTTAATTATTTCAATATACACATTCATAAATTAATCAAGTTAAAACAACATTAAAATAAATTAATTATTTAAAAAAAGGACTTCAAAGCGTACTAGCTATGATAAGTTCAATATTTTTATTCACTGTTTTTTATTTAATTAATTTTACCGTCTAAATTATTTTATTTTCATCAATAAATTACTTAATTTTAAGTTGAGTAAGTTGAGTCACTAATAAATATTGGTGTTAGAAATAATTAATTTAAACGTTTAAAATTGATAAAAGTAGAGAATATTTTCTTTGGTTCTTATTTTATAAAACATACCTCTAACTTTCTTATTAATCAACAGTTTGGTTGCTTTTCTATACATAAAAATAAAAAAAAAAAAAAAACATAATTATAAAAGTTAAATATTAATAATAATAAAAGTGTATTTTTTTTAAAAAGTGATTCGTTAATATAAGATAAAGAACGATCAGTTGTAAATATCACTTAAGTTAACGCTGTAAATATTATAATAAATTAAAATAACATTAATAAACATTTAACAGTAATGCTAAACAATTAATAATTAATTAAGTTAAGTTAAAAGTTAAAATCCAAAGAATCACATCGATTTCATTAAATAGAATTTTTTTTTTTTCACTTTTGCATCAACTTATAATTACGATTGTTATATAAAATATTTTATAATTATTCATACCGGTATTATTTAGCCTTGGTAATTTTCTTTATTTCAATAATTAACTTGACATTATTATTATTATTAAACTTTGAGTCGGTAGAAAATTTATAACATTTCTTAAATTTAAACTTTTGAAAGATTGAAATATTTTTTTCAGCTTTATTTTCCCCCATAATTAAATATTCAAATTTAATTTAAATAATTCCTTTTTAAATTAGACATTTTTTTGAAAAAAATACTAATTAAAGAAAGCTCGCGAAGAATATTAAAAAAATGACATAAAATAATTTTTAAAAAATAATTTATTTTTTATTGATTATATTATTTATCAATATATAAATAAAATTTGTGTTTAAAATAAAATTTTTAAATTAATAAATAAACCGTGCCACATTTTTACCGCTTGAATGCATGAAAAAATTTTTCACAATAATTATAATAAATAAAAATTTCATCATTAAAAAAAAATCACTATCATAAAACGTTAGTAGATAGTTAAAAATTATTATTATTAATTGAATTTATTCTTATTGGTCATTTAAAATCTGGCCATATTTTTAATTTAAAAAAATAATGAGTTATTTAAATAAATGTAATAAATATAAAATAACGGTATTGTTAACGTCATTTACATAACAGCTATCATCAAGAAATAAAATAGATTTTTGTTTAAAAAAAAAATTATTAAGGTAGTTGTGGCAGTTAATTAATAATGCTAGTTATTTTTTTTTCTGTACTAAATAATAATTTAATTTTAAGGAGGTGTTATTGTCAGACATGTGTTTAAAATTTTTCTAAGATGAGTTGAATTTTTTATTGATAGAAAAATAAAAAAAAATAAACTGTACAGGACTACCTTAAATATAAATTTAATTATAATTATAAATTACGGTAAAAAGTAAGATTTAATAAATATAAATTTTAAGGAATTAATTGTAAAAGTCATTAGTCTCCGAGACATTGTATAATAATTAGAAACAACAAGGGGAATAAAATAATTTAAGTGTTTAAAATTGTTTTCATTATTGGAAACTTGTAAATAAAGAGAGTATAGAACTAAATATCGTAAATTTCTATGTATTAAATATTAAATAAAAAGTTGCTTAGATTTGTGAGTAAATAATTATAAGTGATTATTATAATTTATAATTAATAGGTATTAGGTATTTTTTTTTTTTGAGTTATTATTATTTAATTATTTAATAAATTGCCATTTAATATTCAATTGTAATATTAATAATTTTTATAAATTATCAATAATTTTTTGTATTACTAATTATAATTTATATTAACAATAAAACTCAATAAATAAATGATAAATTTTATAAGTTTGCGTTTTATTATTTTAATATTTTTACTACTATCAAATATAAATAGTAATATTTTTTTGCTGCAATTATTTAATGATGAACTTAAAAAAAATATAACTAATTATAAAAGTTAACAAGTTTTTTACTTACGGAGGGTTGAGAAGTTTTAATTTGGACTTGATGAAGTTTATTAGTGTAAAAATTCAGCTTGCAAAGGTAAGTTTTATTCACTGGTCACTAATAAGTACTTTTTTTAACACGCATTTATCATCTTCACTTTTATTTGACGGAATTTTAGAATTTTATGAGTTTTTTAATTTAAAAAAATGGAATTTTTAAAAAATAGAATTTTTTAAATAAATTTTTCAAGCTATAATTAATTATTAAAAAAAATTCATCAGCTGTTTCTCAATTTCTGAAGAAACTAAAATCAGCTGGTAGCTGTCAATTTTTAGAAATTTTTTTTTAACTAAAAAAATAGTAATAAAAAATTAAAAAAAAAATTACATTAATAGTTTTTTTTTAATATTAATGATACTGAAGTTAGCCGTCCGTCAATTTTAAAAATTTTTTTAACTAAAAATTTTCACTTGTAATTTTATGCACTGAAGTTAATCGACATTAGAAATTTTTTTAGAATTTTATAGCAATTGAATTATAAAAAAAGAATTAATTAAAAAATTCCACATGTGAAAATTAATAAAAATTATAAATGACACTGAAGTTAGCGGTGACTTGACTATTTTTTAATTTATTTTTAAGAAATAAATAAATTTGTTCCAAAAAATTGCATTTTTTATTTTTTTTAAATTTCTACACGTCAATTTTTTACAATAATTCAATTGTTGAATAAATTATCAAATGTCTGCTAAATTATAAGTAAAAATTTTGAGAAGCATTTTTTTCTTGTAATTGATTTGTTAAAATAATTTTTAAAATTGACAGCTGACGGCTAACTTCAGTATCATCTAATTTTTATTAATTTTTATATTAATAAAAAAAAAATTTAATTACAACAAATAAATTATAAAAATTGACAGCTGTCATTAATATCACTACTTATCATGAATTTAAGTATCACTAAAGAAGAAAAAAACATCTGAACTAAAAATTTATAAATTAACCGTTTAAAAAGATAATACTGAAGTTAGTCGTCAGCTGTCAATTTAAAAAATTTTTATAACAAATCAATTCCAACAAAAAAATGCTTCTAAAAATTTTCACTTGTAATTTTTATTAATTTTAACATGTGAAATTTATTAATTAATTTTTTTTTTATAATAATTTAATAGCCATAAAATTCTAAGAATATTTTTTAAGTCTGTCAACTTTGAAGAGTGTCATTTGAAAAAAAGGCCATAAGATGGCAGCTCGATTGCAGGGCATAAATACGATCCGAGGATAAACGAAAAACAACGGAAAATATCGAAGTAATTCAGTAGCTGTCGCCATTTTGTCAGAGAGTCATCGGAGTGAACCCTGTGACAATCGGCTGGTGTTTATTTATTATCTTAACTGGGTGTTATAACCGTCGAATAATTAGCTATAAATTCGTACGGTAAGACCCCAAATGGCTTGCTTGAATACTCTCAAGCAGGAGATAAAAACTCTCGAGTCTGTCTTCCCAAAAAGTCATGAAAGGTTTCAGATAATGTCCGCGAGTGTGGACGAGCTCAGCTGCAGATTTGTCGGTAAAAATGGGAAGAAATATGAAATTCACGCCAACATTACCGTAAGTATTTTTTATTTTTTACTTTTTTAAAGTCTGACTAATCCGCCAACCTACTTGCCTATCGTCTATTAATATATAAACATAAAACATATATTCCTCCACATATATTTAATCTATTTACACACCATTAATTATTTATCCAGCTACTGCATAGTAGACAAAGAAACAATAACATTCGCCTTATTAATTTTTATTTACTATTTACTGTTAATATTTATCCACTTTACTAATTTAAATGGCTCCCTTTTATAATTTTTTACAATCAAGTATTTCCATGGGAATTTCTTTTAACTTTTTTGTGTCGTCATGTAAATGAACTAAGCATGTCATTGTGTTTGTGTGTATGTTGAGGGTAAAGCCCCCATATCCTTCAATCACCAATTCACTATCGAAAAAGAACAAACTGTAGACAAAGGTCTACGGTCTTGTTATTATTAATATTAATATTTATTTTTTTTATTTTCATTATTTATTACAACACCGATTTAAGTTTATTCAATCAATAATTCATTCTTTATTAACCGTTATAAATATCCATTATATTCAATCAATGAACCTACTTTTTATTATCATTGATAGTATCACTATCACTGCTTTAATGACATCCAATTTTACTCCCAAAAATTCATTGTTTTTTTCTATTTACTGTTTATATTATTTCATCATACAAATTTTTTTTGGTTATGTTTTAGTACACGATAAATATTTTTATTACGTCATTTTAATGCGTGTTAATTTGAAAAAAAATTTTTTTTAATTATTTTATTATTGTAAAAATATGCAGCAAAATTAATTAGACAATTTAATGTTTTTTTTTTTTTAATTTTAGGCTAAAAAAAATATTTTTGTTTGTTTAAAAATGATTTTTTTATAAAATTTTATGTTTAAAAAAATTGTATATTTTTATTTAAAATTTAATGATATTTTAATAAGCAATAAAAAATTTCTTTCAATAATTTTATTACTGTAAAAATATGCAGCAAAATTAATTAGACAATTTATTGTTTGTTTTTTTTTTTTTTGTTTAAAAATAATTTTTTTATAAAATTTTATGTTTAAGCTTTAAATAAGTAATAAAATTTTTTGGCTTAAAAATTTTGATTAAAAATATTTTTTAACAATTTAAAATTGAATTTTACAGGAAACCTATCCTTCGACCCCACCAGTCTGGTTCGCAGAGTCTGAAGAAACAAGTGTCACTAACGCCGTGCAAATATTAAGTAACACAACGGGTCGTGATAATCACGTTATTAATCAAGTAGGAATACTATTAAAAGAACTATGCCGCCTTCATTCGATACCCGAGCCACCGGATGTCGAGAGATTAAGAACGGCGTTAGATCCCTTGAGATTGGGAGCCTCCGCGACTGCGGTTGTTGCACAACGAATGGAGGCCGAAGAAACCGATGAGCTTGAGGAAGAGGAAGAGAGCGAGTCCGAGGAAGATCTCCATCTGGAAATGGATGACGTTGATGCCAACAAGAAGAATAAGGTGAATATAAAGTACCAATTAATTAATAATTCAATTTTACATTAAATTAATTTTTATTTATTCTGTTGTAAAGGCTGATGATATGGATTTAGAACACTTAGCAACGTTAGAAAGGCTGCGGCAAAATCAGCGACAAGATTATTTGAAGGGTTCGGTATCGGGTAGTGTACAAGCTACCGATAGACTTATGAAAGAATTGCGTGATATTTACAGGAGTGACAGTTTTAAAAAAGGTTTTTATTTTTATACTTATTCCTTTCTCTTTATCCTTGTTTCAATTTTCTAAATTTGTCGTAAAGTAATATATTAGCTATTAAAATGGTTATTTTAAACTTTTTAATTGCTAAATAAACTTCTCTGAAGTTTATTTTATGGATACTAGCAACCTTGCAGTCACTATGTGAACTATAAATAATTAAAATTTTGCTTTATTAAATAATGACTTTTGTTTAATTGCACTGTACTTTCTTAAATATTGACGATTTTTAAGATATAAGCTCATCCCGATGTTACTCTCATCAAGAGCTTTCATTTGAGTACCCACATCATTTTTTCATATATTTTCATATATACATATATATAATATATAGAACTCATAGCAAAACATTATTATTAAATCCAAGATTTTTGTTTTTATTATTTAAATTAAAAATTTAATTTTTTACAAAAAAATTTTCTTGTAATTTTTTTTTTACAGCCAATATTTTTACCGTAATTTATTAATTAAAGTTCATAATTAATTATTAAAATTTATACTAATTATAAAAAAATTAATTAAAAAATTGCGGCTTTTTTTATTGGTCTTAAAAAAAATCTATAATACTTTTTTTTTACAAAATTAAATTTTAAACTTTTAAAAAAAATTTTTTTATATGACCAATATATAAAAAATTTAATTATTATTGTTATTATTAAATAAAAAATCCTGGCCATAATTATAACAAATAATATTAATAAAAAAAAAAATAAAATATTAACTTGCAAATAGACTCAATCACACAAAGTCATTATGTAATAATAATATCATAAAGAAGATTGTAATTATGGGAAATAATAATAATCTTGATAGGGTTAATTGTGCTGTTAGATGAAACCGGCAAACGCGTAACACACAGCAATAATAGTAATTATTTGAATGTATATGCAGTATTATTTAATTGCGTAGTCACCATTAAAACAAAATCTTAATTATCCCATCACACATACGCACACAAACCTTAACTTGTCCATCACGTGGTGGCGTTATTCTGAACTGCTTTCTTTCTTTCTCCGGTTCTTTATATGTCTCAAAAAATTTAAATTTATTTGAGATGTCGGATGTCTCGACTTGAATTTCTTCGGTAGTATCTGTACTACGAACCACATCGTCTGCTCGTACCTGACGTCCCATAAATATCTTTTTTTTTATTACAACTCCCCAGTTAATCAATCATTCTTTTTTAAATAATAATAATGAAAAAAAAAATTCAAAGTATTTAAATAAAATAGAAACGAGTAATTTACGCGATGATACTGATAACAGTTATTACAAATATCTACAGTATATTTTTCATATATACATACATATATAATATATGAAAAATTGATGTGGGTACTCAAATGAAAGGTCTTGATGAGTGTAACATCGGGATGAGCTTAGATCTTTAAAAATGTCAATAGTTTACAAGATAGCAAAGTCAGTTCGCAATTATTGACGTTTTTAAAGATATAAGCTCATCCCGATGTTCCACTCATCAAGAGCTCTTTCATTTGAGTACTCACATGCATTTTTGATATATTTTTCATTTATTTATATATAAATATATGAAAAATTGATGTGGGTACTCAAATAAAAGGTCTCAATGAGTGTATAACATCGAGGTGAACTTATATCTTTAAAAATGTCAGTAGTTCACAAGACACAAGGTCATTTCTTAATTATTGATATTTTTGACGATGTAAGATTTAATATAAATAAATAAATATGATAATATAATGGTAATTTTTTTTTTTTTTTAATAGGAATGTATAGCATAGAATTGGTTAACGACAGTTTATATGAATGGAATATCAGGTTAATGTGTGTTGATCCTGATTCACCGTTGCACAAAGATTTGGCACTTCTTAAAGAAAAAGAAGGCAAAGACAGTATTCTCCTCAATATGATGTTTAAGGTAAATTGTTCGAATATACTAAATTGTAATTTACGTTTATTTAATCTTAGCTTAATTAATAAATATTTTTTTTTTAAGTATTTGAAAATTAATCGACACAAAAAACCCTTTTTTAAAATGTTTACATATAAATTCAAAGTAAACACACTATGTGTATTGTGTAGGGTATATTGATGGTTTCTGACCTGATAAGTATAATAGATGGAATTTTTAAGAAGGTCAGGTATAAAGTAAAGTCCAAAACTGTGGGTGACGTGGCTTCGCTTTAAATTCGCCCTCTTGGAATTAAAATAGAAAAAATAAATTTTATATTGCTTTGATGGCTTTTACTTTGTCAATTTTTTAAAATTCTTTTTAAAACATTAGTAGATATTTTATAAAAAATTATAATTTAGCATTTTTTGGGTCGAAAAATTAAATTAATTTTTTTCACTTTAACATTACTTTAATATTAGTCAATTTCTTTTAAAAAAAATTTTTTTTTCAGTGTATATAACTTATTGTAATAAGTAGGGATAAAAAAATCAATAAATCTAATGAATATTTTTAATAATAATTAGGAAGCGTATCCTTTTGAACCACCTTTTGTACGAGTAGTTCATCCTATAATATCCGGTGGTTACGTGCTAGTGGGAGGAGCTATTTGTATGGAATTGCTCACAAAACAAGGCTGGAGTTCTGCGTACACTGTTGAGGCAGTGATAATGCAGATATCAGCGACATTAGTGAAGGGTAAAGCGCGTATACAATTTCAGGGTGCTAGTGGAGCTGGTAAAAATTGTGGTGGACAAGGCCAATACAGTCTTGCCCGTGCTCAGCAATCATTTAAATCTCTAGTGCAGATACACGAAAAAAATGGTAAACTACCTTAATTTTTATTTATCCATTTTACTTATTACTAAATTAATACATTAACAAATTTAATTATTTACAGGCTGGTTTACGCCTCCGAAAGAAGACGGCTAATAAATTACTCATAAAAAATGAAATAGTGCCGAAAAAAAAAGTAAAGAAAATAATTTCAAATGTGAAGATTGATAATTAAGTGGTTTACATCCAAAAAACTTTAAGAAAAAAATAACAAAACAAAATAATGATGTGTGCCCCTTAAACAATTAATTGTTAACGTAAACATAAACGATTTGATATAACATAAATTACAACATTAATTTAAGTAATTATAATTACAATATAAGAAATAATTATTAATTATAAATAATTAATCTTATCTATAATACGTTTAAATATGAATTGCTAATAAGGCTGCCGCGCTAACAGTTTCAAGTGATTCAATACTACATTTTCTGTAATTAAATTTTCATTTACATTCAATTAGATCGCAAATTTTATAACGCTATTGTGACTATTTTTTTAGTTGTGGCTTAAGGGGTGGGGGGGGGGGGAAGACGTTTTCACGCTGATTTTTTTATTAATTTTTTAAGGTATGAAAATTAATATTATTTATTGAAACTATCAGGTTATTTTATACATATATTTATGATTTTTCATATTTTACGACAATATAACATAAAAAGCCACAATTTTTATCTGAAATCAATGGTAACGATTACCATAGCAACTGTCACTATGGTAACGGTACTATGACAAAATTTATCAAATTATTTATTATTTGTTAAATTATATTGATGTTTAATACGAAAAAATATTCATAAAATAATCTAATAGTTTCAATAAATAATATTAATTTTTTATACCTTAAAAAAAATGAATGAAAACGTCTTTCTCCTCTAAATTATAATTCAATTTATTTTAAGTCTTATGTTAACCACGTAATTAGCTAATATTTTATAGATTAATTACTAATTTTTGTTATAAAAATTTTTCGGTTAACAATCGTGCTTCCTTTTTGTTTGAATTTTTGTTATTTTGAACAATGAAATTTGCGATTTAATTTATACGATTTTTAAAATTTATCTAGTTAATTTTTTTTATTAATCGTATGGTTATACTTTTCATTAATTTAATGATTTTTTTAAATTAGTTTGTAATGAAATTTTTTATAATTGTTTTAAAAAGGGATTTGCATCGTGACAGTTTTGTTTAGAATTAACGATGACTGAATTATTCCTTTAGTACATTATTATTTTTTACTATTAATATTATTATTATTATCATCATTATCATTATTAGAATTGTAAGTCAGCCTTGGAAACAAACATACAAATTTAATCACGTGTCGATTGTTATATTAGTACAGATTGTAGTGTACTACATCAGTATACTTAATTAAATTTGTAACGATTACTTAAAAAAAAAATCTTCAAGTGCAAATTAATTATTTTAATTTTTTACTCGATTTAATTTTTTTAAACATTTTTTTTCGAATGTTTTTTTTTTATTTTATTTTGAAATAAAAAATAATTTTTTGTAAGTAGTAATTTCTTAGAAAAAAAAAAAAAATTTAATTAATAAATAATAAAATTAAAATTTTTAATTTGCCAAAAAAAAGATGATAAAAAACTCAGCTTTGTCGTAAACGCTTACGTCAAAATGAAAAACGAAAATAAAAAACAAATATACATTTATAAATATAATTAAAATTAAAAACAAAAAAAATATTTTTTGTTTATTTTTAAAAATACAATAAGCCATATTTTTTTTACACCGATAGAAAATTAATAATCAATTCGAAGTAATTTGATCGATATCATAAAAAAGTAATTATAAATAAAAAAAAATTAACGTGTGAAACATCTAATTGTATAGTTGTACTGTATGCGAATTTAGTGCAATTAATGTTTGTGGTTTTTTTTATACTAGTGACCGTAAATAGTACGAACTATGAAAGATACTTTTTGATTCATTTAATTCTTGTTTAATTATTTATAAAAAAAAAAAAAGAAAATGCAAAGAGAAATATCAACAATAAAAATAATAAAGGAAAAAAACTACTAAGCCTTGCCAAAGTTCATTATTCGCGTCATAACTCGAATTATTTGTAACTTTAACAGTGTATCGAGTGCATTCCTTTTTTGTTTATTTTTATTTAAATTAATTTAGTTTTTTTGTTTTAATATTAAGGATAAGTAATCATTAAATCTAGATAAGTAATTAATTATAAATTAGTAATTAATATTAAACTGTTAGAGATGTACATAAATATATAATAACTCTTTGTAGCGTCTTTAATTAATTTGGATTTATCACCACGTTTATTTATATTATGATTAACACTTTAATTATATTATAAATTATAACAATTTATAATTGTGGAGGCGGTTAAATATATTTGCATTTATACGTTTTTATTTACTCATTTTCACCAAATTTATTATTTTTATATTGCTTTTTTTTCAAAAGAATTTTTTTTTTTTTAGATAGTCAATTTATTCTAAGTATTTAGGCTGCATTCGAAAATGCTCTATCTCTAGATAAATGACCGTGTACCTCGTGAACTATTGACATTTTTAAAGATATAAGCTCATCCCGATGTTACACTCATCGAGACCTTTCATTTGAGTACCTACATCAATTTTTCATATATTTATATATATTATATATACTACATATATGTATATATGAAAAATATATCAAAAATGCATGTGGGTACTCAAATGAAAGGTCTTGATGTGTGTAACATCAGGATGAGCTTATATTTTTAAAAACGTCAATATTTAAAAAAATACAGTGCTATTTAACAAAAGTCATTATTTAATTAGTCAAAATTTTATTTATTTGTAGTTCACAAGTCACATAGAGACTGCAAGGATGCTAGTTTGAATTAAAGTATTGAAGATGTAAGCACTTCCTTAATAAGTTGGGTATAATAAAAAAAAATCTAGGTCCTGATTTCCATTATTGAAGATGGTATTATCAATTACAAATCGAATTACGTAGAGTGGTGTATATTCGGTGACACAATTATTGATTTTTTTTTTTTTTTTCAATAAATAGAATTAATCTCCTTGAACTCCTTTTTCATTTCAAATAAGTTTATAGGATCCATAAGATATTCATCCTGCGTTAACTCTAAAATAAGAACTTAGATTAAAAAAAAAAAAAAAAAAACTCAATATTTAAAGGTAATACAAATTTAATTACTCATTTTTTGGAAAACAAAGATTGTTAATAACAATAACCTACAGAAATAATAGTAAGTATTTTAATAATAATTATTCCCAAGCATCTCTGACGCGTAGATGAGCTAGTTGGTCAACCCAACTGAAGTGTTTGTTAAACAATTCGTTCCTCTTTCTATTACCCACCACGGATAGAGGAACTGGTACCTTTAGGTCTTTCATATAATCTCGGGACTGTTCGGATGTCAAGTACGGATGCCGTAAAATAAGCATGTTTTCTTCGTCACGTTCCAGACGATGTCGGAGCATAAACAAGTGCTCCATTTTTGGTTTTGGTACAACTCGATTTTTTCTGTAATAAATAAATATTAAAAGTAATTAATATTATAAAAAATAAATATTATTTAAAACTAATAATAAAAATAAAATAAATAAATTATAGGTAGCAAGAAATAATTATTTACAAAATTAAATTTTTAGAAGCTTAAAAAAATTGTTAAATTAATGACATTAATTAATAATAATTACTTTGTTTAAAAAAGAAAACAAATGTCTGACGTCTTCTTTTTTATTATTTATATTTATTGTTTATTAATACTCTGTTCTATTTTTATAAATAAAATAAAAATATAAAATATATTTTCTTTGAGAGGTTAAGTTAAGAATTGTACAATAATTACCCTCGGTATTTAATTCCATGAGGTGGTTTGCGTTTGGAAAGCATCAAAAGTGCCGTTAAATGCATCTTGGTATGTAATAAATTGAAAAGTTGTCAATTACAAAACAAAAAATCAATTGTATTGATTTAAAATGCCGACAATGTAACATAAATACACAAATAGTGAGGAGAAAAAATTTTTTTTATTTCGTTTTATAAATAACGTGTGCGCAAGCGCATTATTCCATGACGTACATGCGCAATTAAATTTGCGCGAATTTATTTGAAAAATCTTTAAGAGCTCTTACGCTTCAACTGCAATTTTTATTTTTTTTTTTTTATTTTAAATTATATATTTTTGCAAACAATTATTTCTTCTTTAAAACAACTTTTTACTTATAAAATATTATTTTTAATGCTTGGATAATTTTTCTTAAGAGATCAGATTTATTTAAATTGAAAAAAAAAAAAAGTTTGTAATAAAAAAAAGAAGAAATAATTTGATTTTACTAAATTTAATTCATTATAGAATAAAATTTTTAGAGAAAAAAGTTAATTCTCAAATGATTGAGATTAATAATTGATGAAGAAATCGGGAAGTTTGAGATAACAGTGATATTTGTATAAAAAATGTACATAATTGATATAATGATGACTTTTAAGGATTCGGAAAAGTGTCATTTAAAAATAATTAATTATTAAAGACTTTTTAATGGGTTTAAAAATAGAAACGTCGAGTTTGGAAGAAATTTGAAACACTATCAGCTTCCAAAAGAAGAAAAAAACAAAACCAATTGGTAATCAGAGCAAAACAATAAAGGAATTAAAAATGAATTGATGTTCAAGATGAAAATAATAAAAGAACAAAACTGAAGATTACTTCAGTGCAACTTTGAACTTGAAAGTCCGACATATAATTTCAGGAAGTTACAAAAATCAATACAGCTAGAAATGTATATAATTATCATTCAATAATATTAATTACGACATTAATGTTAGCAGTCACTTGACAATTTTTTAATTTATAAAAATTAAAGTAGCAGATATTTAATAAATTTTAAAAACTTTTTTATGAAATAAATTAGTGCAAGAAAAATTGACATGTAGAAATTTTAAAAAACTAAAAATGCAATTTTTTTAAATTAATTTTTTGGAAGAAATTTTTTTGTTAAATAAAATTAAAAAATTGTCAAGTGCACGGAAAGAACAAGATGACACTGGATACCATCTCAGATTTATACTCAGTGACATCTGAGGCGAAAAAAATTTCAGATGGTAGCTAGTATAATCCAGATTATACTGGATAATATCTGGATTATACTCATTGTAATCTGGATTACGCTCATTGTTATCTGGATTATACTAGCTACTATCTGAAAAAATTTTTCACTCAGTATAATCTGGGATTATATCCAGTATAATCTTGTTCTTTTCGTGTGACTGCTAACTTAGAATTTTATTTAACAAAAAAATTTCTTCCAAAAAATTAATTAAAAAAAATTGCATTTTTAGTTTTTTAAAATTTCTACATGTCAATTTTTTTTTCTAATTTTTTTTCCACTAATTTATTTGATAAAAAAGTTTTAAAATTTATTAAATAACTGCAACTTATTATAATAATTTTTATTATTAATTTATGAATAACGAATTGTATTTTCCAGTCAGTAAATTATTAAAAATTTTCCCATAGTGGAGCAGAGCAGCAGGTTACCCGGATAAATATCCAAAAATAACACTCTAGTATGATTCGATTCGCTCAAAAAGCAATTTTGTGGCGATGAAAAATCTATAGATATCCCAAGGTCCGAATTGCCCTGCCAGGGCCAAAGTTACCCTTGTTGACTCTCTTACTACTGCTCTCACTATTAATATTATTATTATTATTATAAATAATAATTAATATTTAGTATCTCGAGTTAAGTCTCAAGAGGTTCTGAAAGCTGTTGCTTCTCCTAAAGATAAAATTTTTTAATAATAAACTATATTTATATCTACATTAGCATAAATAATATATATAAAGAGACATGCGCGGCCGACTCTATAGCGCGTCTGCGTTTTGAGCTCTGTACCATCGCAGGGAAGCTGTGTCAGAGCTGAAAATTTGTACATAGTTATTGGCTAGTGCACATCCCTGGCCAATAGTGCTTAGCACTTAGTACTACCTTTTAATTAGTTGTATACATATCTGGTATTTTTTATATTATCAATTATCAATTATTATTATTATCATTATCATTAATAATATTAAAGTTTTCTGTGTTTATATCTACAATGTACATTCTTCTATTATTAAACAATTACTCTATTTAATTTCTCTCTTCTTCATTTACCCTTGAATTATTTATTCTTCCTTCTTTCGAATTTTCACTTTTAATTATTAATTTTTAATAAAATTAATAATTAATCAATTTTTTTTTACTAAATTATTTTTTTTATTAAACATTTAATTACCGAGATTGTAATTAAAATTTTAATAATTGCTTTTGATTCTTGTTTTATTTTTTTTCCAAGTCATTAGCTTATAGGATAGGACGAGGTTGTAAAAATAAGTGAATGTAGAGCAGGATAATTTGCAGTGCGTTGGAATTTAAAAAAAAAGTAAAATTACTTTTTAAAATTATAATTTTTTTTTCAGAATTATTTTATTTTTACAGTAAAATATTTATTGCGCTAATGAGTTTAAATAATTATTTTTCTAATGTTCTTGTCGCTAAATAAAGATATTAAATATTATGTAAATAATAACTTGTAAAAAATAATCAAGATGTTGAGTCCGAAGATGCAAAAATCAGGTAATTATTTATTATTATTGTTTTGAGAGAAAAAAATTATAAATCATACTTGGTTTTTTAATTTAGTAAGAATAAATGATTCGCAAGTATTAATGCTGTCAGAGAGAGCTCATTATGATCATTCATTGGCTGGTTATTTACACAAACGAACCGCTGATTTAACGAAATGGCAACTTCGTTGGTTTGTTCTCTACCAGGTAAAAAATAAGAATAAAAAATTACTAGCAACCTTGTAGGCATTATGTAACTTCCGTGACTTGTGAACTGTATATATAAATAAAATTTTAATTTATTAAATAATGAATTTTGTTAAATTTCACTGTATTTTTATAAATATTGATGTTTTTGAAGATATAAGCTCATCTCGATGTTACACTCATCAAGACCTTTCATTTGAGTACCCACATCAATTTTTCATATATTTATATATATTACATATATGTATATATGAAAAATATGTCAAAAATGCAAGTGGGTACTTAAATGAATGCTCTTGATGAGTGTAATATCAAGATGAGCTTATATCTTTAAAAATGTCATTAGTTGACAAGATAACAAAGTTCTTAATTATTGATATTTTTAAAGATATAAGTCCATCCCGATGTTACACTCATCAAGAGCTTTCATTTGAGTACCCACATGGCATTTTTGATATATTTGTCATATATACATATATGTAATATATATAAATATATAAAATATATGAAAAATTGATGTGGGTACTCAAATGAAAGGTCTTAATGACTGTAACATCAAGATGAGCTTATATCTTCAAAAGTGTCAATAGTTCACAAGATACAAGGTCATTTCTTAATAATATAGATTTAATTTTCGATATTTTGTAAAGAATATTCACTTCATGCTTTTGTTTTAGAATTTATTATTCTATTATGATAATGAGGCTTTCTCACGTCCAAGTGGTGTCATTATGCTCGAAGGTTGTTATTGTGATCGGCTTATTGCTGCGACGACGACTAACACTGGCAAAGAATCGGAAAGAAAAGTACTGTTTTTGTCAAGCTCTCCTTTTCTTAATTCTTAAAATATGTATGACTTTTTTTTATATTTTTCTTTCATTAGTTTTGTTTCACTATATCATACCGGCGAGAGAACCAACGGCAGTATGAGTTGAAAGCTTCTACGGAATCAGATTGCAAAATGTGGATCGACGCTATCAGAGATGCCAGGTTTGCTTTTATTATTTATCTGTTGTGTAGATACATGTGCAGGTTGACACAAACATGCTATTTAAATGAATAATTAATAATGATAAAAATAGTTTTCACAATTTAGTAATAAATAAATAAAAAAATTTTAATTACAAAATTAAAATTGTTTAATTTATGAACATTGTCAACCGATACAATACCAATACTGATTAATTTAATGCATTTATTGCGGTAATTTCCATATTATTATTTTTATACTGCATTTGATTTATATGAGCATACATAAATATTTATGTTTAACTTATTAATCATACTATGAGAGAATTAATTTTCGTAGACTATTAATAACATTTACTTCTACTACAATACACTAATTATTACTGAATTTCTCACCCTCTAAAACTGAATGTAGAATATTTATTAAATCGGTGCATAAAAAAATTTTTCCAAGCTAAAATAAACTTTTTTGTGGGTTTGAAAAGTAAAAAATTAGCATATTTTTATCGAAATATAAATATTTTTATAAAAATATCTAAAAAATTCAGTTACGGCAAACGAGTTTGCTTTTAAGCGACAAATTTTGACAAAGTTTGAAACAGTATAATCAAATTTTACAGTATTATTTCTTCAGTATTGGTTTTAGTATTCTATAGTGTAAAATTAGTTAATTAATTGATTCAATTTTGCTGATCAAAGATGGAATTTTATGCAAATTGTTTTTCCGATATTATCAATTTTCCAATATAAACTTTCTACTGAAGGTCAAAAAATGTTTCAAAAATTTTTATATTAAATATTTAACACTTTTATTTGTAAAATTAACATTTATTTTTATTAAAAAAATTTTTGACTGTTTGGAAACATAAATCTAAAAAAATTTGGTACTGACATATGTAGTGTAAGTAAAAAATGTTTAAATTCAAAATTTTGATCTTCATATTTCAAAATTAAAAGCCCATGTTGATGAATTTTTCCTAGATATTAAATGTCCTGAATATTAATATCGTCTAACGAATATTCTTTGTGGTTCTATTTTACATGTAAAAATTTCATAACATCAATGGATGTTCGAACGTATAAAGTTTCAATAAGCTCCTATTACAAAAGGAAGAGCTTGAACAGAAGCATCTGCATCTACTACAAATTGTCGAGAGTGAAAAAACGGCTAAATGGCAATATACGCAACAATGCGAAGAACTGACGTTTGAAATTAAAAAATTACGATCCGAGGTAGGAATTTATTTATCGTGTGATCGTTGATAGCAAATTTATTCTTAGCAATAAAAAATATTCTAGTTGAAAAATTTTCTCCATTGATTCACAGTTGTGTATCCTAAAACGCGAGCTGCAGTCGAATTCCAAGATTACGATCATCCAAAACGACAATAACAACAATGATGACGACGATGATGAAGATGACGACGAATACTATAACGACGAAGACGAAGAAGATGATAATGATGATGGTAGCAGTGGCAAAACCAGTACTTTGAACGTCGGTGAAAAAAATACGAGTAATGCCAAAAAAATCTCTTCCCCATCTACAAAATTGCCTCCTTCTCCTACGACTGCCAGTGTAAGTATAATTATATCTCGGCATTTGTCTTTTAATAGTCTGTGTTTTTTTTTTTTCTACGGAAATTTTTATTTAATTTTTTGTCAGTAGAGGGGAAACTTTAATTTTTAACCTTTGTAAAAAATTAACAAAGATCTATCGTGTTACTAAAAGAAAAAAAGACTTTTGAGAAAGAAGATATATGATAATTTAATTAATAATACGTTAATTACAACTTTGAAATTTAATTAATATAATTAATAGGATGTCAAAACGAAAAACCGGCGGCATCATCGTAGGCGACATTTAATCACTGTTAATGGAATGAAAGGCGGCAATACTGGCACTGGAACATCGCCAAACATTGCCAGTGTTGTAGATATGGAAAAGATTAAAAAAGTTCAAAGTTTTTTTCGCGGATGGCTTTGTCGGCGCAGATGGAAGCAGATTGTTGAAGAGTACATCAAAAGTCCCCATGCTGAAAGCATGCGTAAAAGAAATAGGTATTTTTTATCTTTTTAATTAATTTATTCATTTATTTTTTGTAATTTATTAGGGCGTGATTTTTTTTTTTTTACTTTTTTTTTTTTTTATGTAGAAACCTAGAAACCCAATTTTATATAATTTTCCACATAAAATATTAAACGTTTGGTTTTTTTATAAGTTTTCATCAAGAAAATTGAGTTACCCATAATTTTCTTCTTGGATGAACGTTTAAATTGAGAAGCGAACATCTTCAAATAACAAAATATACTAGTTAACCTCTAGAATTATAAGCTGAGTTATGATATGTTAAACACACTAAAATAACTAGCCTATGCTAAAGTAAAATAAGAATGTCCTGAGGGTTGAAAGTTTTAAGTACTTTAATAATCGATATTATCTATTAATATGCTCAGTTTAAAAATTATTCATAATAATAGGATTTACCGGAAGATAATAAATTCTTTTAATTTTGAAAAATGTTGTTTTATTTCTTCCCGTAATATTTTGATCAAAATTAATAATTTAATAATTTTATGATGCTTAATTTAATAATTATAAATTATTAATTTTATAGTTTGGTATTCCAAATGGTAGAAGCTGAAGAAGAATATACGGATCAGATGGAAGTGCTCGTTAGTTGTTTTTTAAGGCCCTTTAAAATGGCCGCGAGTTCAAAGAAACCACCCTGCAGTCACGAGGATGTAAATAGTATTTTTTTAAACAGCGAGACAATATTATTTCTTCATCAGATATTTCTCAAAGGACTTACGTCACGTATGGAAAACTGGCCGACCCTTGTACTTGGTAGGTAATGCTTTATATGTATATTATAAAGTTGTTACTAAATTCTAACTACGTGACTTCCGTGACTTGTGAACTATAAATAAATCAAATTTTACCTTATTAAATAATAGATTTTGTTAAATTGCACTGTACTTTCTTAAATATTGACATTTATAAAGATATAAGCTCACTCTGACATTATACTTATTGAGACCTTTCATTTAAGTACCCACATCATTTTTTCATATATTTATATATATTACATATATATATATAAAAAATATATAAATATATGAAAAATTTATGTGGGTACTCAAATGGAAGCTCTTGATGAGTGTAATATTGGGATGAACTAATATCTTTAAAAATGTCAATATTTCACGAGATACAAGACCATTTCTTAATTATTGACATTTTTAAAGATATATAAGCTCATCTTGATGTTACTCTCATCAAGAGCTTACATTTGAGTACCCACATGGATTTTTGATATATTTTTCATATATACATATATGTAATATATATAAATATATAAAATATATGAAAAATTGATGTGGGTACTCAAATGAAAGGTCTTGATGAGTGTAACATCGGGATGAGCTTATATTTTAAAAATTTTTAATTTACATCACCATTTATATAATTTTTTTCCGAGTATATTATTGATAAAAATATTTAACATATCAACAGGTGATTTATTTGATATGCTACTTCCAATGCTTTCAATTTACCAAGAGTACGTCCGCAATCATCATTACAGCTTGCAAGTTTTAACAGAATGCAAACAATCGTCACCGTCATTTGCTGTGCTATTGACCCGGTTGGAAAATAAGTCAACCTGTCGTGGTAGATCTCTAGAAACTTTTCTTACCTATCCAATGCACCAGGTAATTACATTCAAGTATTTTTAGAGTATATGTTTATTTTTTTGCTTCGTCCGTAATTAAAATACTTGAAATAATTCCTTTTTCAGATTCCACGATACATCATTACTTTACACGAAGTGCTGGCTCATACACCTCACGATCATGTAGAAAGAAAGAGTCTCGAAAACGCTCGACAGCAGTTGGAAGATTTATCGAGACAAATGCATGATGAAGTATGAATATTGAGTATAATATGATAATAACTAGTTACTAGCAACCTTGCAGTCACTTTAAAAAATTAAAATTTTGTTTTCAGGTCAGTGAAACAGAAAACTTGAGAAAAAATTTAGCGATTGAACGAATGATCGCTGAAGGATGTGATATACTTTTAGATGTAAATCAAGTCTTCGTGCGGCAAGGTAAACTAATAATTATAATTTTAAGAAAACGAAAGATTTTTACGCATGCGCATCTGTTTAATTCCGCTGGGCGCTAACACATGTTGATGCTACACACAAATAAATCGATAAATTTTATAATAAAAGCTCTTAATTTATTTGATCGTGCGCGCGCAATTTGTTTAATAGACGTGTATATTCTTCACACTATTTTTTGTATTTTCATCGGCTCTTTTTCTATAAATTCTTCACAAAGTAAATGTCAATTTAAATTAATAGTTGTTCTACAAACTTTACCTTCATTAAATAGTTTTATTTTATTTCACAATTTAATTTTTAATTAGCGCGAAATAGTGAGTATGTGTCACCACGTGTTGAAATTTTGAAAATTTGACAGGGACATTAGTTCAAATTTTGGACAAATCTCGTGGAAACAGTGGAAGCACAGGAGGATTGTTATGGAGCAAAACAAGCGCGATAACATTTGGACGAAAGAAAAGTAGTAATCATAACGGAGCATTGAGACAGTGTTTTTTATTTTCGAATCATTTAATTCTTACGATAAGACAACAGTCTGATGGAGACGATTTGGGTCGATTAACTATTGTACCTGGTATTGGTAAAATTCCACTGAGCGATGCGATACTCATAGAGGATCCTAGTGAGCAAGCTGCTTCCTCAGCAGCTGCGGCTATTGATGACGATGGTAATTTATCATTAATTATATTTTCAAATTAAAAATCCTTTTTTTTTTCTATTTTTATCCAATTATTTTTGTAAAGTAAAAATTATCAAAAATTAAAATAAAAATTTTTTTTAAGAATTTTAAGAGGGCTTAGACGGTAATAATTATAAAAATTAATTAAAAGATAGAGGTAAGGTAAAAGACCCAGTTATTGACACTTGTAATTTTATTTTAATTAAAATTTAATTTATTTTATTGGAATAAAATTGAAAGTGTCAAAATGAAACAAAAAATAATATTTATTTTTGTTTATTTAACCTCTGTCATTAAATACAGGGGATTTGATTTACTTTTGCGGCCAACTTTAAATACCATGGGTTCACTTTATCATTTGATTATTGATTATTACTCAGCGGTTATCCTAAAAGTAATGAATATTATTTTTTTTAATTCTCTTAAACTACTTTCTTTCAAGTATAAGGGTTTTATAAGTTTTTTATTGTTATTTACTAAATAGATGCAAAAAATAAGAAATTTTGGTTTTTTATTTCAAAAATAAGAAAATGAGATAAGATATAAAGTTGATAATTTATTTTTTATTTCATAGAAATATCAGTTTGTTCATTATCAAGTGGCTCAACAGCATCAGCAGTATTCAGTGAAAGTAGTAGTATTTTTTATGGCGGTAGTAGTAGCAGCACCAGTGGAAGCAGTTCTTCCTTTGGGAATCGTGATTTTAAAATAATGTTAGATACTAAATCAGGGGGTCCATTAATAGCAATTCATCTCCTAGCTTCAACAATGCAGGTATTTATCCAACTGATTTTAAATAATAAGATCTAAGAGATATTTTTATTGACAGATTAAAATTTTTTCTTATTAATTTTTTTAAGGAGAAAAATATATTATATATTTGCTAATTTTATTTTAATACATTGTAATGATATTAAAAATTTACATTTAATTAACAAATTTTTATGTTAATTAATATTTAAGAACATTTACTGTAAAATATAAACAAACAATGGTTATTTTCACCCTGATAAAAAGATTCGATGACATTTAATATTTAATAAGCCTTATTAACCTTTATTAAATAATTTTTTTTTTTAATTAGCAATTTTATATAAAATTCCATTAAATATTCCACCTCGTTAATTATATATCTAAGAAACTTCCATAAAATCTGCAATTTACATTTAAAGTATAATAAAAATTAAGGACCCTTAATAAAATGTTTAATTTTTTTTTCTTGGTAGTAAAAATTACAATTTTATATTACATTTTAATGAAAGTGTCTTTAAATAATTACCAACTTAAAAAAACTCTTAACTAATCCTTATTACCCTCGTTTACTTTATTTAGCATTCATAAAATAATAAATAATAATATTTATTGTAAAACAGGAAAAAGCTGCATGGATAAGTGATATAAGTCAATGTATGGACAACATACACTTTAATAATTTACTCGGTCATTCAATAAACGGCGGCTTGGGATCTTTGTCTTCGTCCTCATCAGATACGAGTTCCGCAGTGATAATGCCGCATTCAATTAAGAATGACCCAAAATTGTTCAATGACGACGTAGATATTAGATTTAGCCAAACGTTGAATTCATGTAAACTTCCTCAAATACGTTATGCGACGCCCGAAAAACTATTGCAACGACTGACTGATTTAAGATTTCTCAGTATTGATTTTTTAAATACATTTTTATTAACATATCGTGTTTTTACTGACAGCGTTACTGTGTTGGAAGCACTAAAGAGAGTTTTTTATAACTCCGAGCATCCGCCGTATTCTCTCAGCACCCCTGACCAAGTGTCTTCTTGTCATTACTATAAAAAAATAGACGAAGAAACAGCTGATAACAGTACTTCTGTTTCGCTTGACAAAATATCCTCCGTAAGTACCGATAAAAATCAAGTAGCTTCAGTTCACCAACCCGGCGGCTCAGTAACTGAAGATCACAAACAAAGCAACAATGCTCTGAGAAGAATTAGCGGAGCTAGTTCTGTTTCCGGTTACGAGTCCTCTGAAGTGAGCGATTCACGTGATCAAGTGTTAGTACGCTGTAATAATTGTTCCTGTCGTCATGAACCGACTTTATTGCTTCCTAAGTCTGCGTCTACATCAACAGCAACGTTGACAATCAATAATAAAGTATCAAGTACCAACGATTGCTGTTGCGAGGGTAATTTTCATTGCAAGGAAGCTTCCAGTCAGATAAACAACCAAACAGATAAAAATGATGGTTCTTCGATTAGATTTAAAAGTACTGGCGGAAATTCTGGACAATCTTTAGAAGATAATCAACAGCAATCATCAACTGCCAATAATTTAAATGTTAAGGTAGACAATGATAGTGATCATGTCTTGTCGAGTTATCTTACTATACCGAAAGCTAACATGACGGGCTCGTCATCCAGTTCGGAAACTTTGACAGGTAATTGTAATGATAAGTATTTAGGCTGCATTTTCAAATGCTCTATTTTTAGATACTTAATTAAGAAATGACCTTGTATCTTGTGAACTGTTGATGTTTTCAAAGATATAAGCTCATCCCGATATTACACTCATCAAGACCTTTCATTTGAGTACCCACATCAATTTTTCATATATTTATATTTTCTATATATATATATATATATATATATATATATATATATAAAATTGATGTGGGTACTCAAATGAAAGCTCTTGATGAGTGTAACATCGAAATGAGTTTATATCTTTAAAAATATCAATAATTAAAAAATGACCTTGTATCTTGTGAACTATAAACATTTTTGAAGATATAAGCTCATCCTGATGTTACACTCATCGAGACCTGTCATTTGAGTACCCACGTCAATTTTTCATATATTTTATATATTTATATATAAGTATATATGAAAAATATATAAAAATGTATGTGGGTACTCAAATGAAAGCTCTCGATGAGTGTAACATCGGGATGAGCTTGTATCTTTAAAAACGTCAATATTTAAGAAAGTACAGTGCAATTTAACAAAATTCATTATTTAATAAAGCAAAATTTCATTTATTTATAGTTCAATTAAATTTAGTTATATATTAATTGTTATTTTTATTTTATAACAATGAAGATATGATGGTGAATAATACTCCACCTTCAGCTCCTTCGTCACCGAGTAACAAGAGTTCTATTACTTTAATCGACTCAACTGGTTGCGGGAATGCTGGAGATAGTAATGAACTGTCAAAGGATTTTTTCTCAGCAATAGACAGCGAAGAAACTAATCAGAATTCTTATCCGATGAGAGAACAAAAGGAAAGAGTTGATACGGAGAAGAAATTTTCTAGTAATGGTTAGTTGTACTTTTATTCTTTCAAATTTTATATTATGTTATATTCTTATAAATGTATATTATTCATATTCACAGACTCGCATTCAAATTCCCCAAAAACAAATAACCAAAGATCAAAATTTGTCAGTACTGTTAATACAGACGCGCTCCCGGGTCTTCATAAAAAATCCGACTCTGACAGAAATGAATCATGGACTGTCAATGCTACGTCAGATGATGACAGTTCATTATCATCCCCATTAAACCAGGCTCACAACCGACGTTACCTTGAGCAGCAACAGCAACAGCAACATCGAGCATCTGTTGTTTCAGCACCTCCGATTGCTACCTATGATAGCAGACGTAGTTGTGGTTCTATATCAAATATTGTAGGGGTAAGATTCTTTATCAAGTGCTATTATAAATATTCATTCAAGAAGAAATGTCTTTGCTCAGGAAATTAGTTTTATTTTTATTTCTTCTTCACTGAGAAAATTTATTTCTTAATTGAATTTTTTTTACTAGTATAAATTATTATTATGTTGCAATAAAATAATTTCAGAACTATTGGACCGGTAGAAGATCATTCCAAGAAGGTACTGGAAGTAATCGGGACAAAAATTCGCGACAATCATATGCATCATATCAATCTTCTACGCATTTTTATCATGATATACCTACTCAAGGGTCAAGAAAAGCTGGCGTTGTCATCACTAGTTCTCGGCAGAGTCATAGAAGGTATTTTTACAATTATTTTGCGCTTACACTGTTAAAAAATAAAAAATACACTCAATTTTTTCTATTTTTATCAATTTATTTTTAAACTAAATTAAAATTACAACTTCAAGCTTATAATTAAAAAGTTATCTCCCAATTTAGGAGTAGTACATCAACAGCAGCAGCAGCATTCGCAATAGCGACATCAGCATCGAGTAACCCCCCAGACATAATTAATACCAAATCCTCGGAATATTCAAATGATACTGGGAATAGCAAATTGCACCGCGATACCGCGTCAATTATCAGCGATCGAAACAGACGCAAAGAGCCAATATCTACTGCAGCAACCATGCGAGTTCTAAACGTATTAAGACACTGGGTATCTAAACACGCTCAGGACTTTGAGCTGAACGCTGAATTGAAGCATCTAACCATCGAATTCCTCGAAGACATTGTCGAGAATCCGAATTTGTTGCCGGCGGAGCACAAAGCTGCTAATCAATTGATGCGGCTGTTGAACAAAGGGGAACCTGAGGGTAGTAAAACTGATTTGGTGCGTTTGCTATCTCCGCCTTCCCCATCACGCACCATTCAAACTAAGGAAAATATTGAGACTTTGTCGGCTCTTGAAATTGCTGAACAAATGACTTATTTGGATCATAAAATCTTTATTAATATTTTGAGCGAGTAAGTGTTAGTTATTGTGTTTAACCCTATTGAAAATAATAATAATAATTTAATTTTTCAGAGAATTCCTTGGACAAGCGTGGATGAAAGCAGATAAAACTGTTCGCGCACCTCATATAATATTGATGACCAAAAGATTTAATGAAGTATCACAATTAGTTGTGTCGGAAATAATTCGAAGAACTAATTTGTCTGCTAGAGTCACGGCCATTGAAAAATGGGCTGCGGTTGCTGATATTTGCCGGGTTTTGCATAATTACAACGGTGTGTTACAAATTTGCGCTGCTTTTACAAACAGCAGTGTTTATAGATTGAAGAAAACTTGGGAAAAAGTTTCTAAAACGGTTAGTTGAATTTTTTAAAAGAAATTTTACCTGAGATTAATAATCAGAGGCACGATAATTCTAAAAAAATTGATATTATTGTTTCTAGATTATTTTTTTATACTGTCGGAAGATGTTAGTGTGTAAAATAATTTAAAGTAATTGTTTTTTTCTAGACAAAGCAGACAATTGAAAGATTACAAAGTATTGTTTCATCTGATGGGCGCTTCAGAAATTTGAGAGATACATTACACCGTTGTGATCCTCCGTGTATTCCTTATTTAGGATTATATTTAACAGACTTGTCATTTATTGAGGAAGGCACTCCGAATTTTACAGATGATGGGCTTCTTAATTTTGCAAAAATGAGGATGGTAAGTATTTTTTAAACATTATTTTAAACTATTGAAAAAATTTATAACAAAGAATAAAAAATGAATTTTTATCTAAATAAATTTGTCATAAGAGAAAAGTTATTTTTAAAAAGTTATAAATTTTGAAGCTGTGACAATAACTGAGTAATGCAGTTTGGTTATTGTTTAGTAATAAAACTTAATTCTCAGTTTTGTATTAATCACAGAACTATATATATATATATATATATATATATATATATATATATATATATATATATATATATAATTGACTAATGTGGTGAACTCGGAAACTATGTCAAATTAGTGAGGAATGGAATTTTAATTGACAATTTGAAATTGCATAACTTTGAAATTGGAGTTTCATTTTCTCAACATTCGTTAATCTATTTTATTTCTTATCAAATTCCAATTCGCATAGTCAATAAATTTCGATATAAAGGAGACACATTTTATTATTTATAATTTAAATTACTTTTAATTGAATATTGGTCATACATTATAAATAATTGTGTTTCATACATTGATTGATATATAATTCAATTTAATAGTAATTCAAGTTTAAATTTATGTGCATGCTATAGCAGTAATTTCGTCATTTTTTTTTTGAAATTCTATACTAGCAAATCAGAATATTGCCTTTATTCATATGATATTTTTATCAAGTTAAAAAGTCATTAAAAATAAATTTTAGTAATATTTAAAATTTATTTTTTATCCTCAATTTTGGTCGCGTCACAGGAAATTACTGCAATGTTAATTTTTTTGGAGTATTGCCAAGTATATTATGTGTACCTGGAAAATTTTATTAGTCAATCAAAAACCGCATTTTATTATGCAAATAAAACCTAGCGAGCTTATAGAGAATGAGCTCTCAGTTGATTACCGTCATATTTTTTATTTCCGCACAAATAATAAAAAATTTTAAACCAGTAAATTTCGAACTTCAAGAGAAGAAATGTCTTTAATAAAAAAAAAATACATCATATCTGTTTATTGGTTTTTTTTAAAGGAACGTATTTGCAAAAATATCTTCTAAAAAAACTTGATACCAATCTCAAACACAGATTGTGACTTAATATTCTATATCGACGTTCTAATTAGCAAATTGTCTAACTCCATTTTAGAGAATCTTCCATTTATACGAAAAAACAATTAGTTCAAAATTTATTATCACTTTAAAAAACCATTTAATGTCATTAATATGTAAAAGAGGTATAATATTTTTTTTTGGATCATTCAAATAATTTATAATTGAGGAGCTTTAAAGAGAATTATAAAGATTTATAAATGAAAATCGAATTACAGCTTCATAACCGATATCACTCTATAGCTAAATTAAAAAAAGTTCAATACAAATATTTATAATTGAAGATAGCCAGTTTTTTGTCTCGATTAATAAAAAATGAAAAGATTCTTTTGAAACTCAGCTTCTCAATTGGACTATTGCTATACATAAAAATGTTAAAAAATGACCCTCTAAAAAATAAGGAGTTAGACCAATTGCTAATTAGACCGTCTATATAATTAATAAAATTTCTTTTAAGGTAGTACAGTAGGTTAGACAGTTACTGTTCGGAATTTAATTAAATTAGGCATATTGGTAGATTCTTGTCGAGTAATGAACCACCTTAAATTTTCAAAGGGTTACAGTTTATCTAAGACTGTAATTTTTCCTTTTATTATTTTTTCCGTGTTGTGAAAAAATCAATTTGTTGGAAAATTTTACTTCTTATCACAACATTGCTCATTTTTTTTTAAATAAATTTTTTTCCTCAGTGTAATCAAGATAATTTTTTCTGTCAGTACAGAAAATAATGACATAATTTAATAATGCAATAATTATTGTATGATCGGTAAAATTTATAGATCGCCCATGTGATCCGTGAAATTCGACATTTTCAACAGACGCCCTACAAAATAGAGCTGATAACAAAAGTAACAAATTATTTACTCGACACGACATTACTTCTTGAAGAAGATGATCTATATCGCATGTCCTTGGAAATAGAGCCGAGAACATCCCGACTCAGCAATGCAACTTTTATTAGTACCCCTTCTACTACCAGCGTTATTCACAACAATCAAACTTCAACAAAATAAATCAGATCATATATTATACATTATTTTTTACAATCTCTATAAATATAAATATAAAAAAAATAATAATATGCAATCTTGAAAGTACAATAATTTATAAGAATTTGCCTACTATACAAGCTTTCAAACACTCGTTTCCATATCTTCTGTTATATTATTATTATATATAGATATTTATCCTATATGTAACGTGTAATTGTCAATTGTCAATTGTCATTATTTACTTCTTTGTTACACGCAATCATAATCGTACAGACTAACAGACATTATCTGTGATTTTTAACATATTTTAGCTTTAAAGTTTTATGTATAATTGTTGACGATAAATCTTTAATAACAAAAGTTATCATTATACTATTAAATATACTAATACTATTATTAATTATTGATTATTAAATTATTATATAACAAAAGTTAAACTGCAGCATGAAATTTTTAAAAAATACAGAGATTCTTAATCTTTAAAATTCATCCATCATTTCGATCAAGTTTTTAAATACTCACATTATTAGACTGTGTTGTTTGTGACTGATAGCGCTGTTGAAAAATTTTATAAAATTTTAAGCGCATTGTTACATATGATCCCTTGTTATTAGAGATCAGTTATGTAAATTAAAAAATTGTATCTTTGGACGTTCTAAAAATGTTTAGAGGCAGAGAAGAAATTTAACTTGAATCAAAAAAATAATTTTTTTTTTAATTAACAAATAAATAAAATTTTGCTTTATTAAATAATGACTTGTTAAATTGTACTGTACTTTCTTAAATATTGATGTTTTTAAAGATATAAACTCATACTGATGTTATACTCATCAAGAACTTTCATTTGAGTACCCACATGCATTTTCATATATTTTTCATACATTCATATATATATATATATATATATATAAATATATGAAAAATTGATGTGGGTACTCAAATGAAAGGTCTTGATGAGTGTAATGTCGGAATGGGCTTATATCTTTAAAAATGTCAATAGTTCACGAAATACAAGGTCATTTCTTAATTATTGATATTTTTTAAGATATAAGCTCATCCCGACATTACACTCATCGAGAGCTTTCATTTGAGTACCCACATGCATTTTTACATATATTTATATATAATATATACTACATATATATAATATATATAAATATATAAAATATATGAAAAATTGATGTGGGTACTTAAATGAAAGGTCTTGACGAGTGTAATGTCGGGATGCACTTATATCTTTAAAAATGTCAATAGTTCACGAGATACAAGGTCTTTTCTTAATCTTTTCTTAATTATGTACCTAGAGATAGAGCATTTCCTCTTGAAACTTTGAAAAGGCATAATTTAACCATAAAAATTAATTTTATCATATAAACAGGCCACAAAATTTTGCTTATTCTCTTAATAATATAGATTATTGACTATCGTTCAAAAAATAAAAAAAAAAATACTTAAAAAGTTCTCTATTTTTTGGTACTTTACGAGGTTCTCTTTAAGTAATTTTTTATTTATATCACGATAGAATTACCCGGGTCTAAAGTTTTCACATTACGTAGAAAAGTATAAGTAACTTGATTATAGAAGATCGCATCGTACAAAAAATGGCCTCTGGGGAAAATCAATAGAATTCAAAATTTAAAAAGTTTCCGAGACTAAAACAATAATTTTGAAGTTAGAAAAACATTTTTTAAAAAAAGTGCTTTTGAATTTTTGTTAAAATTCAAAAATTTAAAGAATCTTTTATACTGTAAACTCGTTACAAAATCAATTGCTGCAACACAGTCTAATTTTATTATAAATAACCGTGTGATATAATAGCTTAAAAATTTTTTAACAAATTTACTTCAAGAAAGTCAATTTAAATATTATTTTTTTCAATTAATTTAATTTTTTTACTTTTTAAGAATAAAAATTTTTCAATTGGAAATTAAGATAAGAAATTTTCAAAATTAATTTAAAGATGTTCAAAATAAAATTATTAATTATATTTTTTTATTAAAAGCTTTTTCTCACACGGATAAAATTTTTTTAAACAAATAATTATACATTGCTCAAACGATTCTATGTATATATTTTTATCGATTGACAATCAAAGTTAACTTTGAAACAAATATAAATAGCTATAGCTGAAAGAATTTTAAATAAAAAAAAATATATATATATATATATATATATATATATATATATATATATAAAAGTAAAAAAATAATTATTCCTTTTAAAAAAAACTGTTGATGCATTATATAAATTTATATTATCTGTTGATCTTGATAAAAATAAATATCTATTAAATACATATTATTCGCCTGTATATACATAAAAAAAAAGTTCTATTTAAATATCAAAATGATGCCATTAATCATTAAAAAATCTATTAAACGATGTTTATAAAATAATAATCAAATTGTTTGAATGTTTAGATTGCAAGTACTGTATTAAAGTTACCGGGAGTAATTATAACTATTCTTATTATGATTATTTCAATGATAAAAAATTAAAAAAATCAAGATTGTAAGCTGCCATATATGTGTATAAATATTCAAGAGTTATTTCTTTATCCAAATAATGTATCACTAATTTATACAATATAAAAAAAAACAATAATTTATTTTTGCTATTGCATAACTTTTCTATTATATTATTTTTTATAATCAATACGTTATTAAAATGTGTAGGATACTTTACGTGCGTATGTCTTTATTAAAATTATTAAGGATAATTTAATAACAAAGCTAAAAAGTGTGTGTGTGTGTGTATTATAATTAGTTGTATGGTTATTATTATAAATTAATTTCATCGTTAATATTTTTACTGCGTATTTGCATAATGAAATATTAATTAGGAGGATCGTCCCATTGTTGAGTTACAAATATGCTCGGTGAATATTTTTAACTTCAACACAAAAAGTAAATATTTTAATTAAATACCGAAAAATAAAGAGTTGTGATCATTATTGCATTGTGATTAAATTGAAATATACTCATAGGATAGTTCAATTATTATTTAACTACATCAAGCTGTGTTTACTCAATTTTATTAGTAATTAAATTGTATTATTAAAATTTTTCAGTTGTTTAATGTCCACTTGTTCAGTACATCGGAAAAAGTCTAAAAATTTTGCGGTATTTACTTTCAGGTTGTAGTGTAATTTTAAATATCTGCATTGAAGAAATTATTTTTAAAATTAATGATTGCAGTCATTTTTAAGGCTGACAATATTGTCAGGAATTATTAGCTGAGATATTTTTTTTTTTCATTTAAGAGACGCATTTTATTGATACTTGAATGACATTTCCTGTGACGGTTGCAGAGATAGATAGAACAGAAGTTGACAGTTGTCAGCGAAACCTCGACCGAGTTATTTCAAAAGATAAAATAAAATTAATAACTATAATTTATGAGCGTAGTCACCGGCAAGGATAAACAAAAAATAGTGTCAGTTTAATAACGAGTTTCAAAATAAAGTCATTCAAATCAATTGAGCTTTTCGTAGATTTTTCGTACCACCTAACGGGACAACTGACTAAATAGTAACGTGTGTAATGCACAAGTCAGTCTAAGAACAAGTTAAATGTTTTTAAAATTTCGTAGATCGGTTAATAATTAAATGAATCCAAATGGTGACAATGCCAAGAGAGCCGTCAGATGTCTAATTAAATCTATAGCTTGAGTAATTTCTGACCGCGCACTAGCTTAATTATTGTTTCAATACTGCTGGAGAAAACTATATTAATAAAAAAACTCATAGACGTAATCATGTTAAATAAAAACATTGTAACCGCGGCTTTTTTACCGATGCCTTCGCTGCCGGCTGACCAACTTCTACTTTTTCCACTTTATTCATCAAATATTTATAAATTTCCACTCTTCTACGATTAAATCCAGATACAATTATTCTCTCCGACCAATATAAAGATCCTCTTTAAAAATAAATTTAATATTTATTTCGCAAATGACATTAATATCAACTGAATTATTAAATCAGAGCAAATTTATTTCGGAGCTGTCTCTTGACTCATATCACTTAATTTATCTATTAAAATAAAATAATTTCTGATAACTAAATTTACCATAAATATGATATTAATTATCGAGTCACTTACAGGTTGAATTTTATTTATAATTACCTCTAAATGTGTATTATTACGAGTTGTGGGTGTGTATGCATGTCGATAAAGTGAATGAATATTTATTACATAAAACACGCACGAAACGATGTTAAGCAAATCCGTTAAATCGTCGGGGATGAAATAGTTAAATAATTATTCGTTGCACATTTAACGATTTAAAAATATGTTATCAAATATATAAATAAAATAGGTGGAATTATAAATAAATTATACCTCTGAAATATCTCTATTTAAATAGTTCGCCATTTAAAATCTATATGCGTGGCTGAACACAAAACATTAAACGTCAATTTAAATAAAATCACATGTGCATTGTAATTATAAATTATTATTATTGTTAATTAATAAACACAGAAAGTTTAAGTAATATTTTGAAATATACTCAATTTATTTTACATTTATTTCAATGAGCGGTAGAACAATCGTTCTTTTTTTTTTTTATTTCAAATAAATAAAAACTTTTAATGAATAATATTTATTTTTTTCATTTATTCATATCAATTTATTATTATTCATTTTTTATACTATTATTTTAAAAAAATTGTAAATCTTATTAATAATAATATTGTTAAAACATTGTAATTAATATAAAAAATCTATAAAAAAAATTATTGTTCTTTTTTACTTACCTTTATTTATAATAAAAATTAAAAAAACATACTAAGGTTTATTTAAAAAATATTTTTAATTATTTAATTAGAATAAAAAATAAAAATTTTTACAAAAAAAATTAGAAAGAAAATAAAATTATTTTAGGTAAGACTTAAATTTAATTTTTCTTATTTGAAATTTTTATTTATTGATAAAAATATTTTGAAATAAAAATGAAAATTTTAATTACTTTTAAGAATAAAAATAAAAATTAACTGTAATCATGATTACAAATTAATTACTTAATTGATAATTCAAAAGCAAATTTAATTAAATCGTGGAAAACATTCAAAACAAAGTACTATTGTTGACAGTTAATTGAAAATGTTCTGTATATAGCATCGCGTATATATGCAGTACTCTCGATAAATAGAGGTGCATTATATCGACTAAAAAGTTATTCAAATATAAGCGATTTATTAAATATTTATAAATAAATTCCCGAATTATTTGATTACTCGAGTTCTGTTGTATTATTTGAATATTTGTTGTTATCAGTAATCAATTATCGATAGTTATTTTTATATTGAAAGGTTAAATTGAAAACATTTCCGCTTTTTACTTAGCGTGAACTGTTAGAATAGCAATAATATAAATAATAGTAATAAAAAAAAATCAACTTATCTTTGAAATGCGGAAAGATATTCTCATTATAAATATCTCTCGAATAATATTAAATATTTAATATTCATAATAATTTTAAGCGCATAGAAGCGTGAGGTGTAAATTGAATTCATATATACTTATAATACTGGCGTGAATATTAATATTCAACAATAAAGCTCTATTAATTATAATTATACGGTACAGTTATCATCGGCTGCTTATACTTAGACTCTTACTAATGCGCTTATTATAGCATACCTTCTTATTATTATATCTTTGTGTCACACCAAATGCGTCATAGATGCTTTGTAAATAAAATCGATGTTAAAAATAACTACTTTTAATTATTGCCTATCAGGGATAAACTTTAGAGTAACTGGTTAATTTAATCATCTGGTAAACTCAGCTTTATAATTAACATCACAGTTTTATAATTAACATCATAGATTAAAGCTTATTATTATTGTAAAGGGATGTTTAAAAATTTTTTTATTGAAATTGAATTAAATCATTATCCAGCATTTGATTAATTACTAAGTAACTAATTAGAAATATTTTTATTTTAATAAATAAATATAAATATAATTTTTTAGACTTATTTAAAGCACAAGATGTATAACAAAAAACATTTTGATTGAAAAATGGTCGAGAAAAAAATTTTCTGATACTTTTTATAGATATGGTCATGTATAAGAATGAAAAAAAATTAAAAATTAATAATAAATAAACTTTGAGAGAATAAGATTAATGATTTTTCATTTATTACTTAGCATCTCAAAATTAACTCTTTAATAGGGAAATAATTCCGCGATCATGCGCCACTTGTTGGAGAATTTTTAAATTATTTTTGTTTGAAAAATTATAAATGGCTTTATATTACTAAATAATTTTCAAATTCTGTCAGACAATGCTATAAAAATCAAAAACTAATGATAAACTATGAAAGAATTAGAATAATATTTTTTGATTTATTATTTAAGACTACAAAATTAACTTTCCTATAAGGAGACAATTTTATGACCATGCGCCACCTGTCGGGGAATTTTAAAATTATTTTTGTTTAAACAATTATAAATGGCTTTATATTACTAAATAATTTTCAAATTCTGTCAGACAATGCTATAAAAATCAAAAACTAATGATAAACTATGAAAGAATTAGAATAATATTTTTTGATTTATTATTTAAGACTACAAAATTAACTTTCCTATAAGGAGACAATTTTATGACCATGCGCCACCTGTCGGGGAATTTTAAAATTATTTTTGTTTAAACAATTATAAATGGCTTTATATTACTAAATAATTTTCAAATTCTGTCAGACAATGCTATAAAAATCAAAAACTAATGATAAACTATGAAAGAATTAGAATAATATTTTTTGATTTATTATTTAAGACTACAAAATTAACTTTCCTAATATATATATATATCTATATCTATATCCTATAGATTGAGCGTTTCACAGTCTATAACGAAGACACGTGCAATTGACTTGACTTGTGCAAGAAAGATTGCTGATCACAGAGGAAAAAAGTTTTACTTTTAACTTAACTTTTCCCTTTATTTAATCTTTTTTTTAGCTTTTTTTTCCATACATGCCTTTCGTATATATCTATATAATTCAGAAGATGTTATAAGCCGCGCGATGTATTGAAGTCAATGAAGCGACGAAGCAAGAATTAACGAGCAAAGTTCCTTCAACTACTGGCCCTGATGCTCACTAGAGTCTGTACCCTCTTCTTTATACTTTACTGACAATTCTCATCCTTTTTTATATTTATTTTCATTTAAACGCGAGAAGAAATGAAACTTTTGAAATCACCAGTGAATAGTCATTCTTTTTCATCATCAATTTCATCAGCAATATTATTATTATTACTACTATTATTATTATTATTATTATTAATCCCGGCATCACATAAAGATATTCCTCGTCGACGTTGTCATCTATGGAATTCCGTTGGGATATTTTTCATCGTCGTTTCGCGACCTACTAATCCATCACACCGTAAGATACGAGGTCATATGCCGATGAAAAAAGCACCTGCAAGTAGGTGAAAACATATACAATGTATATAGTACATACTCTATGTATATTTATAAACGTCAACGTTATTATATACTGCGAATATGTATTCTATGGATGCATGAGATTTTAAATTAAAACTCGAGCTTCTATGGTAAATAAATTTTATCTATATATGCAATGTATACTATATTAAACAACATGTACCCTATATTTATATTTAACGGGGTTTCTTTTTACCTTTGAAAAATTTTATTTCATTATTGTGTGACATACATACTGGCAAGTTATTTTTATATTTAATTATGTAGGTTCACAATTTTAACAATGGATAGATTATTAATTGAGATTGTAGTTATGATTATTTTGGGTGGGAAAAATTATTTTTAATTGATACATATCAATTAAAAAATAATTAATTGAAATATTGCTTTTAAAGATTTTTTTTTTTAAATAAGTAATTTTGAATAGAAATAATATATTTAAAGGCAATTATAAATAAAATTTGACCTGTAAGTGACTAATAATTAATATATTTAAGGTAAATTTAGTTATCAGAAATTATTTTATTTTAATAGATAAATTAAGTGATATAAGTCAAGAGACAGCTCCGAAATAAATTTGCTCTGATTTAATAATTCAGTTGATATTAATGTCATTTGCGAAATAAATATTAAATTTATTTTTAAAGAGGATCTTTATATTGGTCGGAGAGAATAATTGTATCTGGATTTAATCGTAGAAGAGTGAAAATTTATAAATATTTGATGAATAAAGTGGAAAAAGTAGAAGTTGGTCAGCCGGCAGCGAAGGCATCGGTAAAAAAGCCGCG
Source organism: Cotesia congregata (assembly GCA_905319865.3). NCBI lineage: Eukaryota > Metazoa > Arthropoda > Insecta > Hymenoptera > Braconidae > Cotesia > Cotesia congregata. Next base: position 592,818 of record CAJNRD030001122.1, read on the forward strand.
GTTACAATGTTTTTATTTAACATGATTACGTCTATGAGTTTTTTTATTAATATATTTTTCTCCAGCAGTATTGAAACAATAATTAAGCTAGTGCGCGGTCAGAAATTACTCAAGCTATAGATTTAATTAGACATCTGACGGCTCTCTTGGCATTGTCACCATTTAGATTCATTTAATTATTAACCGATCTACGAAATTTTAAAAACATTTAACTTGTTCTTAGACTGACTTGTGCATTACACACGTTACTATTTAGTCAGTTGTCCCGTTAGGTGGTACGAAAAATCTACGAAAAGCTCAATTGATTTGAATGACTTTATTTTGAAACTCGTTATTAAACTGACACTATTTTTTGTTTATCCTTGCCGGTGATTACGCTCATAAATTATGGTTATTAATTTTATTTTATCTTTTGAAATAACTCGGTCGAGGTTTCGCTGACAACTGTCAACTTCTGTTCTATCTATCTCTGCAACCGTCACAGGAAATGTCATTCAAGTATCAATAAAATGCGTCTCTTAAATGAAAAAAAAAAATATCTCAGCTAATAATTCCTGACAATTTTGTCGGCCTTAAAAATGACTACAATCATTAATTTTAAAAATAATTTCTTCAATGCAGATATTTAAAATTACACTACAACCTGAAAGTAAATACCGCAAAATTTTTAGACTTTTTCCGATGTACTGAACAATTGGACGTTAAACAACTGAGAAATTTTAATAATACAATTTAATTACTAATAAAATCGAGTAAACGCAGCTTGATGTAGTTAAATAATAATTGAACTTTCCTATGAGTATATTTCAATTTAATCACAATACAATAATGATCACAACTCTTAATTTTTCGGTATCTAATAAAAATATTTACTTTTTGTGTTGAAGGAAAAAATATTCACCGAGCACATTTGTAACTCAACTAGTAATTTATTTATTATATGTAGCAACCACATTGACTACATTAAAATAATTATGTCTTATAAAATAAAATATACAATATTTTTAATTAGGTTTGATGGTACTTATCTCAATAAGATCAAAGGAAGTAAATTAATTAATAAAGAATGTAATGGAAAAGGAAATAATAGAATACAAGCATATCTTTCACAAATAATCCATTTCTTTACTATATTTACCGAGTTTGCAATAATACAACTAGGTTCAACAAAATAAATATAACCAATAAATTAATATCTTCATTATATACACCGTGATTCCAATTATATAATATAATATAATATAATATAACATTATTAAATAATATTTATATTTTATAATATAATATAACTACCAGCTTACAGCTTCTTGTATTTGACTAACGCGCGCTTACTTATCATTAGTGTATTAATAATCATAATAATACTTATATCCTACCAGTCGCATTCTCATTATCTTAATTATTATATTTATATATATGTATATTTCTGTCGATGATTTTTTTACATATAAATGAATCGATTTATGATATAGTAATGTACATCGTTTTTTTTTTTTTTTTTTTTTTTCAAGCATCGCAACCGCTCAACTGCCGCCGCATCAATAATCAACGGCATTAATAATTACTTTTCTTTTGTATTATAAAAATGTAAGCACTCACACTCCTAAGGAAAAAATAGTTGTGTAAATTTGACAGAAAGTTTTTCGAGATTAACGCAGGGCTAATCCTAATTTCAGTTATAGAATTTTTCCAAATTGGTTCATTGCAATTGCACTCAATTGTTGGAGACATTCGATTTTATGTTAATTACATATGGTAATTTACTATTCAGTCAATTTATCGACCGTTTTTCATTAACTTTATCATAATTTAAAGTTTCCGTCTGTAACAATTTTTATTTATTAATAAATTATTAATAAAAATAAAATTAAAAAAATTTAATTGATCAAGAAATTTATTTATCAGAACGAATCCCGAGAACAGGATGTAGGATTTAAATTAATCGTTAAAAATAAATGCATCTCATTACTTTTTTAGCGCAGTAGAAATATTAAAGTTAAAATTTCCCGACAAAATTTATTTAAATGACAAAATTAAATTAACAACCACCGCCAGTACTTTAAATTAACCGAAATATATTAAATTATTCATAAAGTCAAATGGAAAGCTCAAATCAATGGCTAATGAAAACGCTAATGTCATGTTATCAATAATTTATCATGTTCAACTTAAAGTAGACAGCCAATAATAATACCTTGTTTTTATATAGACCATGTCATTCTGTTGTACTTAAATAAAAGCTATTACGTAAGTTACATCTTACAATGTGTGTGTTGCCAAGGAATGAATCACCAATACACAATCCTGGATATTAAAATAGGTTAATAATTGTAATAGGTTATTAATACAAAGAGGTTTCATTGAGAAACATCTTTGACATAATTAAAAATTCATTCATTAACACATTGATTTTAAAATAATTATTTTAATCCAAATGGCGCGGGATGTCAATTCAGTATTATTTAAGCTTTGCAAGCATGGTAACTTTAAAAATCAATTGGTTGACCTGATTCCTTTTTATTGACATACTATTGATGAGAAAAACCGTATGGAAGATCGTTATGGAAATTCGTTTAACAAAAATTAACTGGCAATTTAAAAAAACTCTTGTTCAATCGATTAATTAATTTATCTGATATTCATTCAAAATTACATGTGTAGTCCGTACAAATTTTTAATAGATTAAATTCATTTTTGATGTGTTTTTATTAATTGAGTGTATTTTAAAAAAATTCTAGCTGCAAAATTTAATAGATTTTTTTAAGAAATATTTTTTGCAATTACTGGGTCTCGAACCCGAGACCGTTAAGTCCTCAATTATAAGCGCCGCGTCTTACGCTACAGGTCATTAGGTCACATGACTAATCTAAGGAAGTAAAAAAGAGTTTCCTGGCTCTTAATTCAAAATTTTTAATAAAATTAACCAGGTTTAGTAAAAAAAGGAATTTTTATAAAAATTGAAACACATTCCTGTCAAAATAATTTTCTTTTTTGCAAATTTAATAACAAATTTCAAACTAAATAACAAATAATAGAAATTACACAACCATTATTCCGTCCCACATTTTTTCTTCAATTATAAATATAGAAATTTTTAATTAACTTTTTAATAAAATAAATTTATTAGATACCTTCACGGAAAAAAAACTCGAAAAATTACATTATAAATAATTTTTTATTAATTAAGTTATAAAAAAAAGAATACTTTTAAAAAATTGTACAATTTTTAAAATTTTCTAAATGTAAAATATATTATTTTAATTTTTTAAATAAAATAAATAATGACAATTACATTATAAATAGTAATAAGTGTCCCGTCGTATTAAAAACTAGAAAAATAACATTTTTCTAAATTAAAACATTGAATGTTAATTTTCAATGTAAATATTACATTCTACAATGTAATTCTTATAAAATCCATAATAATTACAATCTAAAAATGTAATTTTTTCAATTTTCATCACGGAGCGCCACGTTAAATTATTTATTGTAATTTTTCGAGTTTTTTTCCCGTGATTGAACTAATTAAGTATGAAAAAAACCGCAATTTTAATTTCTATAAAAAAAAAACAAACATATATTTATATAAATATTAAAAAAATGACAATATAACAATTAAACGGAGCGTATAATTAAGTCGGTTGTTCGTTCACACTTAAATTAGTAGTTAATAAGCATACACTTATTTAGTAGAAAATAAACATTACCGAGTTTCATATACAGTAACGACGGCAGCGAGCATTGTTTATTAATTCAAAGGTATTTAAAGTAAATGAAGATCCTGGGTATGTATACCAACGCTACAAAGTCTATTTCAGTGACATTACACCCACATACATACTTTAACACAGACATACATAGGTAAATACGTAGATAGCGAGGGACGGGAGAACTCTGACACTATAAAGCTTACATTCGCTCGATTGGCTGAAATGTTTAACCGTCACCGCCACCCTCACCCTTCGCCCTTCTGTACTAACATACCGTTATATTACATCACAACTACCCCTTTAGAGGGAGTAGCTCGAGCTCCACTCGCATCTCTTCTCTCATTCTATTCTGTCTGATTTACGCGTAAAGAGGATAGCAAGAGGAGCACTATGTACTCATCAGATCTCATAATACCTCATCGTGCGATGTTATTTTTAGTACGACCCGTTTTGCGTTGACAAACGCTGCCACATGTAATAATGTGTGTGGACAGTACAGTAATGAGGCCACGGACATTGGTATTGGTACAGTTATCATTATCATCCTCCTCATTATTAATATTATCTATATTATTGAGAGAATAAGAAAAATTTTGTAGTTAAATTTGGTATCGTTGGAAAAGTCGAGACCTGGAGTTGTGCCTTTTCAATGTTTCATATCATAGTCAATTTATGATGATAAGTATTTAGGCTGCATTCAAAAATTCTCTATCTCTCGATACATAATTAAGAAATGACCTTGTATCTTGTGAACTATTGACATTTTTAAAGATATATGCTCATCCTGATATTACACTCTTCAAGACCTTTCATTTGAGTACCCACATGCATTTTTGATATATTTTTCATATATACATATATATATTATATATATAAATATATCAAATATATGAAAAAATTGATGTGGGTACTCAAATGAAAGGTCTCGATGAGTGTAACATCGAAATTAGTTTGTATCTTAAAAAATGTCAATCATTAAGAAATGACCTTGTATCTTGTGAACTATTGATATTTTTAAAAATATAAGCTCATCCCGACATTACACTCATCGAGACCTTTCATTTGAGTACCCACATCAATTTTTCATATATTTATATAAATCGTATATATGTATATATGAAAAATATATCAAAAATGCATGTAAGTTTCAAATGAAAGCTCTTGATGAGTATAACACCGGGATGAGCTTATATCTTTAAAAACGCCAATATTTAACAAAGAGACCTTTCATTTGACTACCCACATCAATTTTTCATATATTTATATAAATCGTATATATGTATATATGAAAAATATATAAAAAATGCATGTGGGTACTCAAATGAAAACTCTTGATGAGTGTAACAT
>CAJNRD030001122.1:600951-641929 GCA_905319865.3 Cotesia congregata
TATATATGAATATATAAAAAATATATCAAAATGCGTGTGGGTACTCAAATGAAAGCTCTTGATGAGTGTAACATCGGAATGAGCTTATTTCTTCAAAAACGTGAATATTTAAGGAAGTACAGTGCAATTTAACAAAAGTCATCATATAATAAAGCAAAATTTTATTTATTTATTTTTAAGTCATTCAAAAAACGTCTTGTAATAAATGGAATGCCAAGAAGTAACTACGATTGAATTAATTTATTTTAGGATTGAAAACTACATCATAGACAACAATTGACCCAGCTGTTCTTTCTCGTAATTTGAAGTCTCTTTGAATTAATATGGATGAAATAAATTTATTCAAATTGGATGCAGTGGGTTTTTCGTTGATTCCGTGTAAAGTCGTTTACATAGAACTCGGCTGTTTATCAACCGTTTGTAATAGTTTATAAAATAATTTGTATGCAACAAAATAATAAAATAACAAGTTCCGTAGCAATGTTTATTATATAGCTATAAACACAAATTTCAGATGGTAATTTTTAAAATATGTTGAATTTATAAAGTTTGCATCAGTGATTTTAAAAAGCTATTTTTGTGCCGCTAAAATTATTATTATAAGTTATTTTGATTTTCATTGTTAATATTTTTACTGCATATTTGCATAATGAAATATTAATTAGGAGGATCGTCCCATTGTTGAGTTAAAAATATGCTCGGTAAATATTTTTAATTTCAACACAAAAAGTAAATATTTTCATTGAATACTGAAAAATAAAGAGTTGTGATCATTATCGTATTGTGATTAAATTGAAATATACTCATAGGAAAGTTCAAGTAATTAAATTGTATTATTAAAATTTTTCAGTTGTTTAATGTCCACTTGTTCAGTACATCGGAAAGAGTCTGAAAAATTTGCGGTATTTACTTTCAGGTTGTAGTGTAATTTTAAATATCTGCATTGAAGAAATTATTTTTAAAATTAATGATTGTAGTCATTTTTAAGGCCGACAATATTATCAGTAATTATTAGCTGAGATATTTTTTTTTTTCATTTAAGAGACGCATTTTATTGATACTTGAATGACATTTCCTGTGACGGTTGCAGAGATAGATAGAACAGAAGTTGACAGTTGTCAGCGAAACCTCGACTGAGTTATTTCAAAAGATAAAATAAAATTAATAACCATAATTTATGAGCGTAGTCACCGGCAAGGATAAACAAAAAATAGTGTCAGTTTAATAACGAGTTTCAAAATAAAGTCATTCAAATCAATTGAGCTTTTCGTAGATTTTTCGTACCACCTAACGGGACAACTGACTAAATAGTAACGTGTGTAATGCACAAGTCAGTCTAAGAACAAGTTAAATGTTTTTAAAATTTCGTAGATCGGTTAATAATTAAATGAATCTAAATGGTGACAATGCCAAGAGAGCCGTCAGATGTCTAATTAAATCTATAGCTTGAGTAATTTCTGACCGCGCACTAGCTTAATTATTGTTTCAATACTGCTGGAGAAAACTATATTAATAAAAAAACTCATAGACGTAATCAGGTTAAATAAAAACATTGTAACCGCGGCTTTTTTACCGATGCCTTCGCTGCCGGCTGACCAACTTCTACTTTTTCCACTTAATTTATTTATTATTAAAATAAAATAATTTCTCATAACTAAATTTACTTCAAATATAATATTAATTATTAGTCACTTACAGGTCAAATTTTATTTATAATTGCCTTTAAATATATTATTTTTATTAAAAAATTACTTATTTAAAATTACAATTATTTTCTTCGACCTTTCTTTTTTATTTATTTATTGATTAAATAAAAAGAGTATAAAAATCGGTTATACGTGACCTTATATTGTACGCTATAGAAGAAAGTTTTGAATTTTCTCGTTAACCAAATTGGATCAAATACTTCCTCGCCTTTAAAAAGGTCCATCTCCCAGGTTGTATTGTAACCTCAGGCGCTTTTTACCTCTCAATTTTTAGTGTATGGATAAAATATAAAATATAAAAGATTTTTTTGTTTTGTTTTTTTCTGAGATACAATTACGTATAAATAAAAAAAGATTGCTTGTGTCGCAATATCTGCATTGTTTTTATTTTTCACAATATTGTTTACCATGTATAACCATCAGATGACAACAAGGACGAGGATGTTCGCTTTATAAACGTGACATGAAAACGGATGATATATAAAATACTAGACAAAGCTTCTGATCGTTTTCTTTAAAAAGTCTCCATCATGTCTAGTGCACACACACCGATAAAATATTAAAAACAATAATATTTTATGTATGTTCTCTTGCTTTTAAAATGTATGGACGTAAATGGCTTTGTTTTATAGTTCGAATGCACAATATAAATAATAAATAAAAATATTGAAGCTTCAACTCCATCAATTTGAGTTCATAGGGCATGTTATAATTATTGTTATTTTAATAACATTTCTTTCTAATATTTTATTCGTTTTAGCGAAAATAAATACGCAGTTGTATTTTTGCAAAGCAGTTAATTAATAATATGATATTTTTCATTTCATGTTTTGTTAATCTAAATATTTTATTTTACGTTGCTATTAATATTGTAAATTTTTAGTTGAAAAATAAATGCAACTAAAAGAGGATTTAATATTTTACTGGGATTTTTTAAATGCTCGAAAATATTTAATCCAACTGGGATGTGCCCTTTGTGTTCAGACATTACTTTATATGAAATGAAATTCTTTATTGACTACGTTTTTAATACAAATGAATAATACTTGTATTAATAATAATTATATTATTGAAAATTATAAATTGTAATAACTGAACTATCCGTCATTATAATTAAAAATCTGTAATATATGACATATATTTTTAAATGTTAAATCAAATGGATGATACTTGTATTAATAATAATTATGATAATTTGTAGATAATAATTGTGGATTCTATATGGAAAATTTTACTCAATTCGAGATGACATCCTGATTTTATAATATTTTATTAAAATGTATATTTGAATGCTTTGGGTAATTAAATGTATCATATCGAGTACGAGTTATTGTAATTTAATATTGAAAATGGGAATGACAAATTCCTTTTAATAATTACTTTTATTAAGTTATAATTATTTCGTTTCACGAATAAATTATTACATTATTATTTCTATGGTAACCGGGGCAAAATGGGACCTGGTATTGAAGCTGAGGAATTTATTTGATGAAATAAAGTTCGTTGTTGATTACATTTTCAATACAAATGTAAAGTAATTGTGTTTGTAATTCTTGAATAATAAATACGGCAGAATGAATTTAACAACAATTTTGTATTTGATTATTCGTACATCTGCTTGACATTAATCGAACTTTTGAATAAATTTAAACTCCCTCATAGTTTGATAATTTAATTAACAATCAAGAGTTACCGGAAAAACGATAAATATTTAAACCTTCAAGTCGAAACAAAAATTTGGAATTTGGTTTGGTCTGAAGTTTTAGTCTTTGCTCTCTAAGGGATTATTTCCGACATAATAGTCGCTAAAAGCATTTAATGTACGGCCGTCAAGCTTGAGAGAGATTTTTTAAATACTTGGATTGATTGTTGTTTCCACCCGAGTACAGCCTTTAAAAAGTATAAATTTTTTTCTCGGAGTAAATATGTCACCCTCTCATTTCCGTCAATCTGCTTTCGTTACTTTTTTTTTGGTCATTCAATTTTTTAAATCTGTGTTATTTAATTTTAATCAAATACTTCAAATGATGGAATCGGTATGTACGGTATGTTTAATATAAAACTGGGGCAAAATGAGCAGGGAAAAAATGCCGAGGTTAGAATTTTTCATAAACTAAAATTCAGAGGAGTTGAACAAGCCTACTGTAGTTTTTATAAACAAACCGTGTGAGCGAATTCAGCCGCCAAAATTTTTCAATAAAAACTAACAATCAAAAATCATTGCTCTGTAATTATATTTTCATAATTCCATTTTTATTCACCCTTGTATCCACGAGAATATTCAAAATTTTTACGTTTTTATAAACAATCACAATTTTTAATAGAAAATAGCCCAAGTTTTTTTACATTTTTCAAAATAAATTTATGAAAGCAAAAGAATTTGTTTTAATTTTTGTCTTGCATTTTTACAAAAATTAAAAAATAAATTTTTTACTTATTAGTTTAATAAAAAAATAAATAATGGTTAATCTTTATTTATTAAAATAGACGAAATCCGCGGAACCGCATAAAATAAAGAGTAATGATTTACAACCCCGTTAGACAGTATAATAAAACAAAAGTTAAACTTAGATAATTACAATATCAGACAGGTATCAGTCGTAGTTTATTGGGTTAGTTATGTCTCAGTACCGAAACAAACGATAAATTACATGAGCAAGATAATTAAATGGAGGAAAGGGAAAAGATGAGGATGAGGATGAGAGAGGGTTGCGCAAAAGGATCTAATGAAAATCAACGACTCGTCGAGAGACGGTAGACGAGAAATCGAGAGATGAAAACGAATAGCTTGGGAATTCACCTACCATTAAGTACGTGTACTAGGACACTGGCTGACTCTGCTGTAGACGGAGCGCAGGTGTAATTGCCGGAATCTGTTGGGAGTGCCCGAGAAATCAACAGACGCGATGTCCTGGTCTGTTTCTCCGTCACGACACTGATTCCTCCTCGTTGGCTGTAGTTTATCACATGCTCACCTCTGTACCTTTAATTCACAAAGTGATACTTGTTTTCAAATTATATAACATTTGGCTCCGTTTTTAAGCACCTACAAGAGAAAAACTGACTTTTCTTCTCCAAATAAATTGCCAAGTGTCATGTAATGTACTGAGAAAGGAAAAGGACATATTACTTTTTCTGGCAATAAATTTTACCAACTGCTCAGAAATTATTTTATGTTGAATTTGCAATAAAGTCACCTTTTGATATAATATTTCCATTACTTTTTTTTCAAAGGAAAAAATTACTTTTGCGAGTTACGATTATTAAATTCTACTTTATATTGTCAAATTTGGTTACTGCTAGAAGCCTGGAAATTTATAATACAATGCAAAAAATTTTTTAAATATAAACATTTATTGTTTATTATTATATAAAATAAATGGTAATTTTAAATACAATCTGCATTGAAGAAATTATTAGTCAGGTAGAGAATACAATGTTGGTAAATGACTCGATATTTACACTAAAATAATATTAAAGTTTATTTTGCTCCCAGGGGAATTGTAATATTTGACCAATGCAAGCATTGAGTAGCTGTTTTAAGTCTCGGATTTCTCTTTTCACTAATATGAACATGAACACATATATGTAATATAATATCAATAATTATAATTAATTAATTATTTAAATTAAGGTAACTCTATCAATTTTCTATTAAATATAAAAAGACAGGTCGAAAAATATTTTTTTTTTTGCAATTAATTTTTTTTAAGTTAAAAAAGACAAACACTTATATAAGAAGAAGCTTTCCTTAAGTAATTAATGTCACTTTAAATCCAATATCTCATCGTATAGATAATTAATTTCATAACTATCGAGTTATTGACAAAAAATTAATATAAATTGAAGCTTACGCCGGAGTAATTCGATCTCAGTACGGATAACTTTTCACCTTTTGGTCCGGCAGCTTCATTTATAATGTAATAAAAGACTAATCCATGCAACATCACTGTCAAGAAAGGTTGACTTCGCTTGCCCTGACCTGTCAATAGGTCAATACATGATACTGATATCTACTAAATATTTATGTCGGGACTTACAAAGGTGGGCTTAGCAAAAAATATTCTAGGAAATTTATACAATTTTCCTGAGCTAATTATTTTTTTTTTTTTATAAAAAAAATATATTGGAACCATGGAGAGTTAATTAAATCGTATGATCCTGTTCCAGAGAATAATTTACAATTACTTCGCTATAAAGTTAAAATTTGATAGAAGTTTTATAAAAAACAAATTCTAATTATTTTTACAAGATTGTACATTGTAGATAAAAATGATACCCAAGAGTCTTGCACAATCATGTTGTTGTAAAATCTTATCAGCGAGAAATTTAAAATAAAATTTTTGTAAATATCATTTTAGCTTCTACATTCCACAGTGAATATTTTAAATTCTAACTTTAATTTAAGATTATATTTTAAGGACAAGATATATGATAAAATTGATTCAATTTCTTAGAAAAAAAAATTCCTACAATTTTTTTAAAATCTTCAGTATTTTTTTTTATTATTTCAAATTCAAATTATTTTTTTAATTTTTCTTTTTTTCTATTTGGAGTTTAAATTTTGATTTAAAAATTTTAATTCTCGAAAAAAAAGTTTCTAAATAATTTTTCTGATTTTATAATATTTTTCTTATTATAATTTATATTTTATATTTTTACTTTAAAATTCAAATTCCATCTCATTAATAATAATTACGACAAATTTAATAAGAACTTTTATCATAAATTCAATATTAGACACATAATTTTTATTATAAATTAAAATAACGATTAAAATATTTTCAATAAAAATAAAAAATATTTTTTTTAACTATTTACATTTTATTCAAGATATTATTTTAAATGAAAATTTATTTTATTTTATATAATATTCCTAATGCAATTTTATACTGTGTACCTTATTTGTAAGTGTTTAATGCAATAAACTAATAATTTTTATTTTAAATCCGTATAGTATCTATTTCTATTTATTGCAATTTCAATCATTAAAAATAGTTCAATTAAAACCACAAATGACACTGTTGTCTAACGATTGAACATGACACACGACACTGTGATACAGGAGGTACGATAATAAAGTGAATAAATAAAAAAAAAAAAAATAAACAGTAAGTATAAAAAAGTAAAAAAGTTACCAGTAGATGAAAGACGGCGGTTCAGGTGTCTGTAGTACGATGCAAGTAAGATTTATATCACTTCCACTCTTGATATATAGTTCCGAATTTCCAGCTATTTTTGCTTTTGACACTGCAAAAACATTAAAGTTTGAAATATGTTATTGCTACATTCAAAAAAATTTTAGTTATAGTTTGTTAATTTTTTTTTTTTTTTTTTTTTTTTTTTTTCTTATTTGGAGAACACTGATACGGGGTCTTTGCTACTACTATCAAAGACCAGTTTAGGCTTTACTTTCCGCAAAGTCGTACAAAACTTCATAAATGCAATAACTTTTAAATTACGCCCCTTCATAACCTTTTTTTTTCTTTGTTAGTACAAAAACCTTTTTTGAAAATCGCAACTTGAAACAGTTTGGTTAATATGTAATTGATAAAAAAAAAAAAAAAAAAAAAAAAAAAAATTGGAACGGCACATTTTTTTTTAGTAGCTTGTTTCAGTCAAAGCACCGTTTGAAAATATTTAATAAACATTCCTATCTACTTTAATAAACATAGAGCGCACTGAACGCCCAATATCAAATTTAATAAATCTCTTTTCTCTTATGGAATTTATGTTTATAATAGATTGCACGTAACTGTGATTAAATTAAACCTTGGTAATGAAATATTTTGAAAATTATGAACCAATTGATGAATCAAACAACTAATTTATTTGCAATAATTCTTGATGAAAAATTTCGTGTACCTATTGATTAAAAACGAAAAAATATATAAAAAAATAAAATATTAATTTTTGTGTGCAAATTAATTTCAAAACAATGTCTTAAAATTTATCACTCAGTGTGTAATGATCCGGCTGATCGTTACACTAAATAGTTAATAAATATTAATTGTTAATTACCAACCATTAGACCAGAGTTTTTATAAAATTTTTTTTATCAAAAGACATTTATTCTCTAATGGTGTAATTTTCTCGTGAAATACAGGGTCAATTAATTTACCGAGGCAATAATTAACCTTGATCTTATCTAAATTATCCGTAACGTCCGTTAGATCTTCATTTCAAACTCTAAATCCATTTTAATATCCCTCTTATTGAAATATTTGTCCCATAAAGAAAAAATTACTGTGACAAGGTGTTGTAAGTTGCGCAAGTAATGTTCTGTACGTGGAATCCTTAAACTTTTATAAATCGATCTTCCCGTTGTCGCAAATAATTTTTATCCTTTCTTCAACATTTATTATTAAAACTACTAGAGCTTTATACTAACTCAGAGTATCGTATTGAAGTAAGTGGAAAATTTATTAAATCCCATTGCTAAAAAAAATTACTCAACAAATTTAGCAAAGTTACAGGCACACTCAGCGGCTCCGCGTTTGAGGTGTGCAAAATAATTTAAGTGCATATACAGTTGAAAATTATTAAAGAAAATACTTTGTGTTATAAAAAGTATCACGCACCGGTAGTTACATGCGCGACGTAAAATTTTTGATAGCTGTAACTTGAAAGTTAAAGAGCTTTTATATTTAACAAGTATGCGTTGAACTTTTAGTAAAATTATTTCAAAGATAAAATTTTTTTAGACTTTTGATTTTTTCCTTTTAAATTTCAATTCAATTTGTTTATTAATTTATTTTTTTTTTTATAAAGAAAATTTTTTGAACTAATTTATATTTTAATAAAAATAGTTTTTATTTTTTATTTTTTTTTGTTAGTCTGAATCATTAATTCTTACTTGAAGTAAGTGCAATAAAATGCTACGAAAACAAATTCGTGTTGATCTGGGTTACGAATTTCCAAGCTATTTAAGAAGACTTACTGTGAGCATTAAGTATTAATAAAAGTAATTCTCATTTATTATTTAATGTTCTTCATAATTAATGGCCGATAAAATTAATTAAAGGATAAATTTAAGCAATAATTCCGAGTTATTGAATTTTAAACATTAATAATTAATTAGCGGAATTTTTTTATGATATATTCTTAAATAACGACGATAATTAAGTTTGTTATTAAGCTTCATTAATATTTTGTCTTTAAAAAATTAATCAAGCAAACAGAGACCTTTTTTTCTTTGTCACTGTGCTGTTCTATAATTGTAATGATTGTCAAAAGCCTGGGTAATCCATAGGTAAATTTGTGTACAGTCAAACGATTGGATGCTCGATCAGACGGAGGTAATTACAAAAGAGTTTTCACTGGAGCAAAGATACAAAGAATACAGCTTGTGTTAATGGAATTTGGTCTGTAAATTGTAAGCTAACTAGCAAGTGTCACTAGTGTACTGAGTCGTGAAAACGCGATGAATTTTAAAGTTTTTAAAATTTTTAAGTGTATTCTTAAAACAGCCATTTGTTAAAAATTGGGAATTTAACAAATTTTATTGCAACAAATGAATTTTTTTCTCTCAGTGTATTTAAGCTTTAAGATTATTTTCAAATCTAAAGCTTTTAGTAGCTAATAATTAAAAGAAAAATGTCAAATTTAATGGATTAATTTTACTGATTTTGAAAAATTTTTAAAGTTTAAAAATAATAATTTTAGATATTTTGAATAGTCCTTTTCAAAATTGTATTTTGCATTTAAAAAATTGTACTGATTACAAATTTGATCAAAATCAAATTATATTGTTATAAAAAATTAAAAAGAATATTTTTTCTGGTTTTAAATTTAGAAGAATTCAAAAACAAATTAAAACTTTATGATATTGTCTCTAATTATAAATTATTGGCCAATTAAGATGTCAATTTAACCTTTCAATTAATTTTCATTAATTATTCCTAATTGACTGTTTAACTTAAATAATATCTTTATTTCTTATTTAACTTGAATTAATTTCATATAATTTAATTAGGTTATCACAATTCGATTAAATGCGAGATTCTGTCGAGGTATTTTCCCGAAAATATCAATAAAATGACAATTTATATAGCGAGTTAATTTGATTTAAATTAATTAGAAGATATTGATCGAATTGCTAGTTAATAATAATAATAATTTTGATAAAACAAAACGACTCAAAAAAAGAATAATTGTACTATAGATAACGGAAGAAATATATATAGATACTAACCGACGACATTCAATTTATAAGCTTGACTTATTTTTGGTTCTGTTGAAACTTGACATTCGTATGTCCCGCTGTCACGTACTTGGGGAGATGTTATCTTAAGTGTCCATTCATCACTTCCATCACTGTGCATCGCTTGAAACCTTTGGTCATTAGTGTACGTCAAAATTCCCACTGTCAGAATATGAAGATCTCGTTTCCGGATCCACGAAACCTGTGTCAGACATTCAATTTAAACGTAAAAAATTTAATACCCTTATCTTCAATGTATCATTAAACATTGTTCGTACATTAAACATGATAAAAAAGCGTAACAGCGTAACCTAAATAGGAGATTTAAAAAAAACTTACAGCGCGATCTCCAAGATTGCGAACTCTGCAATATAAGTAAGCAGATTGCCCGACTGTCGTCGTCGTTTCTCTCTTAGTCGTGTTGTCAAAGTAAGGCTGACTGAAGGGTTGTTCCCAGTAGGAAGATGGATGATGCTCTATCACCGAACCAACGTTCCCACTTTTGGCTGCGCAACCTGTCCAATAAAGTAACAAAACAATTTAACTTTATTTTAGATTTATTTTTAACTTTAAATAACTAATCTTATACATATTGTTAAAAATTTTTCGTCTGTATAAATGTGTCAACAATTGTTTGCCTAATTTATTTATTAACAAAAAATGATTTTTGATACCAAAGCAATACTTTGAAAATGGTACTCTTAAATCACCACAAAATTTGTGTTAAAAGCTCTCCCGATCATTCAGAGGCAAAAATTACACTTTTTAAATGTTTATCTTATAGAAACAGTACACAGAAAGAAAAAAAGTCTTGAGTTAAGCTTAAATTTTCTTAAATCAAGAAAATCTTAAGGAAAACTGAAAATTTCTTGAATGAAGTTAAATTTTTTTTAGGCCGAGAAAATTTCTTCTTGCTCCAAAATAACTTCGGTATTCCTTATAATTTTCTTGGTTTAAGAAATCTTTTTTTTCTGTGTATTGATGCGTTACAAAGTAACACAAATAATCCGCAAAATTAACAGAAATTATGCATTAAAGATGGCGTTGGATTGTTTTTATTTCAAGAACATATTTTTACAAAATCAATTTGATATTTATTATATGTGTAGTATCGGATTTTATTGGATAGGATACTAAATATTTATTAAAGATGTTATTATTAAGGTATCACGGGGCGGTTAATTTAAAGTGAGTATTTATTAGAAAAATTGACAGAGTTAAAAGACAGAGGTCTGTTGTACATCGAAGTTAATTAAGTAGGAACTGCCTCTTCGAGTCCCATACAATTAGATCTTACTTACTACCTGGGTTTCTCACCCTCGCATCAGTCATACTTCGTTCTTACACTCTCGGTATACTTATAATGTACATTTTTGCCACGAGACAAATCTATACTTACGTTCCCACGCATACGAATATTTTCTAAACTATCTTAACTAAACATCTGTTATTTCGGAATTTTTCTTAATCCCTTTATTTACAACCTTTTCGGAAAAATACTTACTGCTAAGTACAAAGGTGCAATAAAACAATAAAATAGAGAAACTTAAATCTAAAAATGACCATTCCACATATGTATAATATTTTTGTTTAAGTGTTTGTATTATTTTACCTAAAAGTCCCAAAAAAGTATCTCCAAAAAATGTAAATTTAAACAAATTGCTAATTACAACATCGATAATAATTTTATATAAAATTTTCTGTCGCGTATATTAAAACTAATTACTGCTGCGTATTATTTGTCATAATTTAATTCCGTCGGAGTTTTGTTTGCCATCCATGTTTGTATTAAATAGTAGGTATATAATAATTTATATCTATAACATCACATTAGTAATGATAATGATTATGAGACGTGAGTAATGAGCAACGAGTAACGGGTTGTATTTATTATTACTGCTGCTGTTATTATTGTTACTATTCTGATTGTCATGGTAGAATTTAAAGGTGATTTATCAACATGTGTGTAAACATGTTAGCATGTATAGTATACCAATACATTTATATATGTTTATATAATAGTAATAGTAATAGTATAGTTGAAAGTTGTATAGAGAAATCTGATATATAACAGATTGGTAAAATTTACATGGACATACGGTGATGTTTAGTCACGTTTACGTGACATTGACAAATAGCAGTTCTCACGTTTTTATAAAATCGATAGTTGTTTCGAGAGAAAAACTCAAATGACGGAAACAAGATACATTATTTCAGATAGTTTTGTGTGTATAGTATACAGTCAACCTCTACTTGGACTTTAGGGGTCAGAGTGACATGGTGCTCTACCGAAATAAGAGCAAAACCTAGTATCATTTATTAAGTTCTTTTAAGAGGACTCGCAATGCTCTTTACTCCAGATATATAAGTAATAAAGTCGCTCTATTAAATTTACGTAAAAACGTATTTTAATTTTGCATGCCTCATAAGTGAAGCGTTGAGGTAGTGGTCTACTCTCGACATTTCAAAAAAAGCAATTTTTTCGAAACTGAAATTGATTTTTTTTTATTTATATCGCACTTACCGGTTAATCTGAGTGTACTTATGTCAAGTAAAATAATTTTTCAGGCAGAGAAAATATATTTCAATAACAATTATTTTGTTTAACATAGTAAATAATAACATTAAAATATTAACAAGTAAATAAAAACTAATATATGACTGTATATTTTTTTGTATATCTATCTATACATTTTATTATAATATTTTTTTTCCTCATTTTAGAATTATGCCGCCACTAAGCCATAGCAGAGTTTTCTGTTTTTTATTATTTTGCTTTTTATATTTTATTTTAATTAATTGTATTGTGAAAAATGAGATTATGAGGCGTGCACTTTTAGATTTTCCAAACTTTTTTTGACATCACGGCGACTATTTTTAAATAAAATTAATTTTTATATGAAAATTATGAATCATGCACTTTTAAAAATTTTATATGATTTTTTAACAGAAACTTGCAACTAACAATTTGATAACTAGCGATAAAATTTTATTAAATTCAACAGCAAAAATGATAAAGGATAAAAATAAAGTTTTTAGAGCGTTCAGATTACGTGGTGGGATCAAAGTTGCTGAAGTTGACGTGCTGTAATAAATATAAAGTGAAGAAAAATAGTTTTGTGATAAATACTGAAATATTGTCCAAATGACATTGTATAGTTGTGTAATATCTATCGGTTGACGTAGTAATTCATTTAGTTTGTTACGCCATTGGAAAAAGATATTGGGGTTAAAAGTATTTTTATAGAAATTGCAGACGCTAAGAAATAGAAATAGAAATTTATATCAATCCATTATCGGGTGGTTCAACCAATTTTTATTAGTGAGTTCATATTGTGTTGCAACTCGAGTATTTGCTTTTCATTCTTTATAATTAAATTTTTTTTTTTTTTAATAAGAAACTAAAAAACTTAATATTGTTTTTGATATTTAAAATTTGATAAATAAAATTAATTTATATACGATTTTTAGTTGATTATATATTTAATAAAAAATAATGATTAAATAAAATGAGTTTCTATTTATTTATAAATCTGATATTACTGTAAAAGTTGGGTAATTATTTTTTTCGGTAATTATAACGAAATTTATAATCTCTTAATCTTCGCTCACATAAATAGTAAATATACAGCTGAAATTTCTCCCGAAGTTTGTTTTATCTTGATTATGATATAACGTATTTTGATTTGTAATGAATGTGTATGTGGGTACAACTAATTTCTGGAATAATATTGTCGAGTAAATCTCAATCCAACGGGAGCAACGAACAACGAACAACGTCGACACACACGTATATTGTAACAAATTATTTCACAGTATAGTTATTATACATAAGGAAGGTATGTGAACAATATGTGTTACATATATATTATACTACTGAATCAGTCTTCGGGGTGTTGAATTCTACAAAACGTTGCATGTTTCACATCATTAGTTACTTCAACACGATATATTCTCATTATATACAGCGAAATCATACTGACCCAATCTTGCTTTTAAATCTATATACAAAATAAAATTTCACCTCTACCAACATTTTAATTTCTTTTATTACGTCCGTTCAAGCAAAAAACCTCATAACATTTAATCGAATTAGCTTTATTTATATTCGACACTAATAATCCGGCAAAAATTGGTTTTTGTTCTATTGCTGCTAGAGGCGGAATTCAGGGTAATATTTCGAGTATCATGTCTGAATAATTCAAAAAATTTCAAACTCAACTCGATGTGAGGCGGAACGTTATGATATGTATGCTGCAAATATCCATTAATTCTCTTATAAGAGAGGAAAGCTATTGTATCTCTGGTATATTTTTCATACACAGATTAATTTTATTATAGTTCCGTGAAATTTAATTCTACCAGAAATTATTGATTTATTAATTTGGATGTTTCCTGGTGGATAGAAATATTTTCATCAGGGTTTATATGTCAATCAATACAATAATATAGAAGACGTTTTCATGGTATTGATGCTAAAAGTTCAATTTTTCTAATAAAAAAATTATTTCTGTTTAATTACTCAGACAAAGGTGAAATACTTTAATTTTAACGAATATTTTTTTTTTTTCAGTTTCAAATTTAATAATTTAAAAGAATTTTTTTTTTGTTGATTTTTATAATATAGAACAACTTAATTAAAGGAATAATAATGTACTAAAATTATCTCGAATCGACAAAAAATTCTTGAATTAAATAAAATTTACTTAAACCAAGAAAAAATTTCTAGTTTAAGAATTTTTCAGATCAAAGCTCGGGAAAATTATTTTTTTGAATAAAGATAAAATTTTTTCTTTGAAAAATGAATAAAAGAAATAAATTCAAATAAGTTTCTTTGTTCGGAAAACAATATTCAGAATCAAGTATTTTTATTGTTCCATTATTTATAACCAATAAAATTTTCCAAAGAAAAATTCAATTTTAGTTATTAATCATAAATTATCATCGTAGGTTACCACCTTGAGAATATTTACTCCAAAATAACAACGGTTGGACTAATCTAAAATCTTGAATTGATCAATACGTTAATATTTTTTCCTCTCTATAAAAAAGTTTCTTTCCTGAGACCGGTTTATTTCCGTAGGTAATAAAAAAATAAAGAGATTCCGATGTTTATCTAGTCGTTTCAGTTCATGTGTCACTATTTGCTATTTTATTTATTCATTTCTTGTTTCCTGCACACACCTCATCGATTCTACTGTGCTTCTAATTAAATATTAATCATTCTCGTTATTTATTATTGTCGATGAGTCAGTCATCTATATGCTTTAAAGTAGAGCAATGAGAGAAAGTTTTCAAATAAAACCTTTGTGTGTACTCTTGACATAATTCAGGAATCAAAGAATCCACAATAAATGAAGAAAATAAAATTTAATTATTAGATAGCTTTGTACCGTCTCTTTGTTTCAATTTGGCTGATACTAGCTTGGCATACGATTAAATTTCAAAGTGATTAGTTGTCAAAGACGGAATTACAGTTCTTTGCTTTGATAATCAATATCTTTTGAGCTGAGTATCACATGGACAATTTTAGAACCACACCAATAAGTTGTCAGTATTCCCTTTAAAGTTAGAGTTTTATTTCCAAGAAAAGTTTTTCATATATCAGGTTTTGCAATTATTTGTTTTTTTTTTTTTTTTTTTTTCTAGCTTGTACAGATTTAGGATTAATTAATTAAAAAATGACCTTTTATCTTGTGAAATATTGACATTTCTAAAGATATAAGCTCATCCCGATGTAACACTCATCGAGACCTTTCATTTGAGTACCCACATCAATTTTTCATATATTTTATATATTTATATATATGTAATATATATAAATATATGAAAAAATGCATGTGGGTACTCAAATGAAAGCTCTTGATGAGTGTAACATCGGGATGAGCTTATATATTTAAAAACGTCAATAGTTAAGAGAGTACAGTGTAATTTAACAGATATCTTGTGAACTATTAACATTTTTAAAGATATAAGCTCATCCTGATGTTAAACTCACCGAGACCTTTAATTTGAGTAGCCACATCAATTTTTCATATATTTTATATATTTATATATATGAATATATGAAAAATATATCAAAATGCATGTGGATACTCAAATGGAAGGTCTTGATGAGTGTAACATCAGGATGAGCTTATATCTTTAAAAACGTCAATATTTAAGAAAGTACAGTGCAATTTAACAAAAGTCATTATTTAATAATGCAAAATTTATTTATAGCTTACAAGTCACGGCAGTCACATACAGTGACTGCAAGGTTGCTAGTTATTTTTATCATTAATAATAAGGTAAAAGCCCTCATTATATATATACTATAAGAGTGACGGTAAATATTTCAATTTTTATTTATCATATTTCAAATTAATACCACTTTCATTGCCTAGAAAACTTCAATCAATGTTTATATTTGTATAATTTAATTAATGAGATTACCAAATAACAATTCGACTACCAATTGAATTGTTTTTGCATCCTTTACAAGGTTTTTAGGCCAAATGGTTGATTAAATTATCATTTTTTTTTAGAATTTTCAAAATAAATCCTCGCGTTTGGCACAAATTCAGGTCAATGATGCTAAATTCAACTAAAAAAAAACCCCCCATTTTATTAAATATAAAAACACGCTAGACAAAATTTTAGTAACTATATCGATCCACCAAAGTCAATTTCTTAAATTTTAGATAACAATATCTCGCCAAATAAATTGGGTATAAAAAAATGATACGCCCTTTTGAGCTGGGGATGAGAAATGTCTTATGTCTAATGCCAGGAGTGAAATTTATATTGCTCTGGTCGTAACAAGTGCGGTATGCTGTCAGAGGCTATTTGCCTGGAGCAAAGTAAAAGAGGATTTCTCTTTCTGTCGAGAGAGCGGGAGCAAGAATGGAATTGGCATATAGCTTGTGCCATTACTGGTGCTTCTGCTTTTGCTTTTGCTGTTTCAGAATGTCTCATGGAGGTGACTATTACATGCTGAGAATATCGTACCATGTTCAAACTAACGAACCGCGTAACCACAAAATTTAACCACGTGACTCAGCACTTTCTACTTCAACTACTAAACTCACTTCTGGCTCTTACACAATAGAACTACCACCATTTTAGTCAGGTAATTTTCCTAAAGTATTCACTCATATTATTTTTAAAATTAATTAAACGCGTGTACATTGGTTCAAATCTATGCTTGGAGCTCAGGATCTTTGCAATGATCAGATTAACCCAAGTATGCAGCGCTGTCGGGGAAATTAAATGTTGAAATTAAATATTGCGACGAGCAGGAAGAAGAAAAAACGAAAAAAGAGATAACTAAAATAAAATAAAAGAGAAGAGAAGTGGAAATAGCAAGAGACAATAAAAGGAATAGCTATCTCGCGTATTTCTCGAATGTTGCGTGGTTTGCATTAGCGAAATTACATCCTATCCACACGACGTTATCTTAACAGTAGCAGCACCACCACCAGTAGCGTGCACCTAAGATTTCGTTGATTCGCAGCACGAAGAGCAAGGCGGAACAAGAAACTGTCACGGGCAAACGTTCAGTCAATTATAAGTTGTTGCAAAACGTGATTAGAGTACAAAGTAAGTATTCAAGTTAACTTTATAGATGCGAATAGAAGCAATGACAACAAATAACGCTGAGCTTAATCACCAAATGAGAATTATTTCATTAATTATTATTATTATTATTATTAATTATAAATAGGCGCCGGCATATTGAGCAGAGTTTTGTCTGCTTAATACTGTTAAGAAATTAAATAATTTGCATATGCAGATTTGCTAATTTATCTCGTGAGCTTAATTATTTTTCTTTGGAATAAGTTCGCCCAAAAATTAACCTCTTTTTATCAAACAAGGCACTTCAAAGGGAGAAGCACTTATTACTTTAATTTATTTACCTTCGGACACTTGCACTGCATATATTTATTTGCTGTACACAGAAAAAAAAGTCATTTTGACTCAAGAAAATCTTTTTCTTCAAAATTTACTTCTTGTTTCAAGTTCTTGTTTATTCTTGAACTAATAATGTCATATACTTATCCTAAGTAAATCTTTCTCTTGGTTTGGAAAGTAGCGCCAACGTTGGCGACGTGATTTTTTGGAACTAAACCGAGATTTTTTTTATAAAAAATTAAATTTAAAAAAATAACCTTATGCATGATTTTTATTGTTTGGAATATACTTGGATCAAGTAAATATTACTTGACTTAAGATGACTTTTTTTTCTGTGTAGCTTGTAATTATTACAATAAGTGTCTTTTTTTATTTTTTTGTAAATTAAATATTTTAAATATTAATTAGAGATCGTATAAAAATTTTTCTGATGATCTTAAAAGGTTTTTTAATGTATAGTGTTTAAGACTTCCGACAGAGGGCGCATAGTAGGTAAATTTTCTCCCTACTAGAGAGTTAAGTCTTAAAATACAAATCAGAGTTTGTAGCTACTGATAAAACGTTACAAAAAAAATTTTAGATAATTTATACGGAAATAAAGACAATAATTCAGTTTGTTAATTTACTTATAGTTAAATTAAAATTTATTTGACAATAAAAATTGATCGGGTGATTTTGTAAAATTTTAACAAACATTTGCGCAACTTTTAATATAAATCCTGGCTACATTTTTCAAACAAAAAAATAATTTTAAAAAATGTGTCATTGTTTTTTTCCACGCGATTTGTGGTGACTGTTTTTAACAATTTTTGACTGCACAGAGAGAGTCTCTAAATCGATGATTTAGTGTTACATGTTATGTCAGATGAAAAAATGAAAATAGGAATTGAAATTTCAGTTTTATTCAAACAGACGTTTAATATTGCAAGATTTTATCATCGAGTTTATCGATAAGCTCTTTACGCTTGAATAGAAATAGTGTAACAAACACGGAAATTGGTGAAACAAGGAAAAATTTAGGTCAAAGGGTTACAGAAATTACAGAGCGTTGTAAATAGAATTTTTTATTCAATTTAAATGGAAATAAATTGATATTACCGTTTTGTATTACTTAATGCAATTTTTATGGTTTGTTTTTGTTTAGCTTTAATAACAAGTCAGTTGATAATTTTAAATTTTGAGTTTACTTGAAAAAGATGTATCTTTCTTTCAAATATATTGAAATCGAATGGACAAAAGTATAAAATAAAGTATTTAAATGGAAATAGAACGCTCAGGTATTTCAAATTAAAATCCTTATAAAGCATTTAGATTTACAGTGAGTGAACAATAGAAGTATAGCAAATGGTCGAGAATAATTTATTCAGAGAGAATTTTCGATTAAAAATTACCGTGACAATCGCGGTAATGGCCGGATAACTCTGAATAAATGAAATAGATATTTTATTTATCACAAGAGATAAAAGGTATATTTTTCATTCTGATAAAATTTCTACCGTTGCTTAATTTATCGTGTTGTTAAATTTATATGGGGAAATAAATTATTTTATTTTATTATTTTTTGCTAGATCATATTTATCTCAATTTTAAAATAAAGAGAGAAAAGAGTGATTGATAACATATAAGAGAGTGATGGCAGTATTTCGTTTTTTATCTTCAATAGACTTAGCTTCTCCTAAGACATAATGCTTCTTGAAAGATGAAAATTTTCAATCTCTAAGATAGAGCTTAGTTTTTGGTGGCTTTATGCAAGATAGCACTACAAAATTAATTCTAGAAAATATCTTCTGGTTAAAATATTTGGTGTAATAAAATCATCTTAAGGAAATATGAGTGCGACAAAAATTTTCATTTTATCCGAGCAATAAAAATTTTGATTATGAATTTTATACGAAATAAATATAACTGTATGATAAATTTTACATCAAAGCGTTCTAATTTTCCTAAATAATATAGAAAGAGAACAAAGGTTTGAAAAATCCAAAAGTGCACGCCTCATAATCTCATTTTACTGCACATGTATTGTAAACGAACCTTATTTACATAGATATAGATATACAAACGGTTAGTGGATTTTTAGTTTATTGCTAATTATAAATAAACTGCATTGAATTAGACAGTGATCTTCGAAAGGACTTAGTTTTAACTTAAATCATACTGAAGCGTATAAAAAATAAATGGACTTGATCAGTTAAGTTTTTCGGAAGTTATCGTGATCACGCCGGTTTTCATGCATACATTTGACAGCCGGACGTCCACGGAATAATTTTCTTAAGCATTTTTTTTTATTTATTTAAAAAGCAAAATGTTTTTTAAAAATGTCATGTGTTGAAACTAGTGTTTTCCCATTACATTTATATGTAAACTAGCTGTTACTCGCCCGCTCCGCTGATCACCTTATAGAATTGCATTTTTAGATCTAGACTTGAAATTTAATTAGAGTATTGTTTTGACTTGCACGGATTCCCAATTTTATCGAATTGGCATCCACCTTTTATCCATGTAATTATTCTAGCTAATATTCATTGTAACTTTCAATGTGCAATCATTATAACATTCCCGTGGCTTTCTTACAAAAATCAATAATAATTGATATGAAAAAAAAAATTTGTAATGAGCATTGAAAGCTTCAGTTAAAGAAATTGCAGGTCTCATAAGTGAAGAAATCTGCCTAGTATATAAACACAACCAATAGAATTGAAAAATTTATTTTAAACAAATGATAATCGAATAGAATAAATTTAGTTACAATAAAAATTCATTATTTTTAAGTCAAAAAAATATAGCTTCCGGAGAAGTAATCACCACCATATCATTTACTAAAACCTTCTCCGAAACACGCTGCATCTTATGGTATAAGTATTATTCCGATCGGTTCAGTAGTTTTCGCAGTATAACCGGACAAAAAAAAAACCGGCTCTCCATTTATTAGTACAAATATTGTTCTACAAGTGCAATAGAAAATAAATAGACAATTTAAGTTCAAGAAACTAAGTTAAATAAACTATGTAGAAATGTAATTTCAAAATTCTATATCCAAGAAGAATTCTCTTCAACGAAATTCTTAGACATCTTGTTTGAAAATAATGAAGAGCTTTGTTGAAGTAAACTTCTTCTGGATAATTTTCTCGTCATTTAATAGTTTTAATTTGTTTTGACTGAAGAAAGCTGAACATCCTGAAATTTCAAGAAAATATTCATCTCAAGTGAAGTGATTATTTTTTCACTGTAAGTGTCTTAGTTCTTCTATTTTTTGATTTAAGCCCTTTATTAAAATACAAAACAGAAATAAATGCTCTGATAAAAATTCAGTTTTTTTAATATTCTTATTTACAAAAAATACGCGAGAATTACGCGAGTAATTCATAAAAAAAATTTCCTTTATACCAACATTAAAATTCGTTATTGATGGTAAGTAATTTTTCTCAAGTTTTTTCCGGTGTGTATCATATATATTTGTGAGAAACATACATCGTAAGTTTACATTTTGTTTAAAATATTTTTCCAAGTTGTCCAAACGAATGGAAGGAATGAGAAATCCTTAGAGATAAATTCAAGTTCTTTGTCCAAAAATAAAATATTCTGACAGTGCATAACCGCTATACCAGCTAACCCACTTATAAACCAACATTTTTACGTCTAGCTCTGTACTACTAGGAGCATAACTTTTCTCTCGGAGGGTAACGGTGAATAGGAGAATAAAATTTTGGCGATTGTGAAGTACATTCACTTTTTATTCAGCTGTCAAGAGTGTACTTGTGTTTACTTTTACACTTTTATAAATATAAAAATCTATTGGAATTGTTATCACGCTAAAAGGTCAATCAAGTTGAATACTTTAATAAAAATCTTGAGGTGAAAATTTTTAACACTAATGCAGCATAAATGAACTGGAGTTTATTTGAGAGATTGCTAGTTTGAATTACTGTTACAGAGAAAAAATCCCATTAGAAATTCCAGAGACCGAATAGCGTGAAATCTGTTTATGAAAATAATCTTCTCCAATACTGTGTGCTTGTGATACCTTTTATGTGCGACAGATGCGATTTAGCTCGAGTGGTTCAATGAAAATTTTTAAGTGATAGTAGATATAGAATCGAGGAAGAGAGCACTCCACGCTTAACGCTCGAGATGAGAAATTTTATTTTCCATCCTCATATTTTCGTATTGATTGTTACCCTTTATGTCGCTTCGACTGAGGCACTTTTTCCTTTCAAGTTATATAACAGATATATGAATCCAATCATTTTTTGCCGGAATCGGATAAGTAAAGTTAACAATCTCAGGTTACAAATAGTTACTTCTTTTTTGGAGAAAATATATTGCACTGTTATTAAAATATTTATTATAAATTTTAAAATAATGTCTAAGATTTAGATTCTTGGTTGACTTTGAAGTTAAAATTTACTATTGATCTCTAATTTTATAAATGTATAATATAATATATATTATTTTTAAACATATAAGCTCATCCCGACATTACACTATATGTATATATATAAAATATATCAAAAATGCATGTGGATATTCAAATGAAAGCTTCTGATGAGTGTAACATCGAGATGACCTTATATCATTAAAAATGTCAATACTTAAAAACTGACTTGGTTATCTAGTGAACTATCGTCATTTTTAAAGATATAAGCTCATCCCGATGTTTAACTCATCGAGACCTTTCATTTGAGTACCCACATCAATTTTTTATATATTTATATATATTACATATATATGTATATATGAAAAATATATCAAAAATGCATGTTGGTATTCAAATGAAAGCTCTTGATGAGCGTAACATCAGGATGAGCTTATATAATTAAAAATGTCAATAATTAAGAACTGACTTTGTTATCTTATCAACTAATGATATTTTCGAAGATATAAGCTCACCCCGATGTTACACTCATCAAGACCTTTCATTTGAGTACCCACATCAATTTTTTATATATTTATATATATTACATATATATGAATATATGAAAAATATATCAAAAATGTATGTGGGTATTCAAATGAAAGCTCTTGATGAGTGTAACATCGGGATGAGCTTATATCTTTAGAAACGTCAATATTTAAGAAAGTACAGTGCAGTTTAACAAAAATCACTATTTAATAAAGCAAAATTTTATGTATAGTGACTGCAAGGTTGCTAGTTACTTTTATTCAATTAAACGTAGTTACTTTAGTAATTCAATTTTTTTTACTTTTTACGTTCCGCTATGATTTATTAAGACTTATCAATAGATTATCCAACTTCCGATGCAAAAATATACTATGAATTTAATATAGCATTAAATATGACAAAAAATCGATATCTGAATTCCAGACCAATGCAAAATACCTGAGGATTTCACACTGCAAATATGCCAAACTATGTAGGAATGAAATCTGTCATATAGATGTCGTTTACATTGTTTTCATATATTACACATTTCATTCGCATAATCTTAAATAGGGAATGTGTGGCGTTACCCGCAAAAATTTAATAAAACTCAATTGAGTTTTTAAAACATTTAAATTGAGGAGAATTTTTAATTTGATTAGTGACGAAAAAATTTTTATACATTTTTTTTGGGATTAGTGATACGTTATAAAATTAAAAATTCCATTTGCGCTTTTATAATTAATAGGAATTTCTAGTTAGGGATTATTTTTTTATGCACGCTCAAAATTTGATGAAATTCAATTAACGTAGATACTACCTCCATAAATAACCGAGATTAAATTCTGAACAGAACAATATAAACGGTCTTTATCCTGGGAACCGATTTATCAAGTAATTAATTAACTTAGTAATTAACTGAAATCAGATGGTATAGAAATATATATTCGCATCAGCATACCTAACCTCCATGCATGGATAAAAGATCGTAAATTCTTATGCGCAGTACGCCTGCGTGATTACAAAGTATAACTTAAGCAACGACATTAATGGCTACAGTATAAGTCGGAAGCCAATGTATCACTTTACTATTATCACCTAACGATTGCACTAACGCGGGTTTAATTGATTTTTATTAAATTATTATTATATAAATTTAAAATTTTAATTAATTCATCCTTTTCGCTAAAATTAACGAAAAATATTATGACCCGTAAAATAAACTTTTAATGAGTTTAATTAAATCATTCCAACTTTTTTTTCTCTCGACTTAATTTTCATTCTTTTTTACAAGAAAGTGGTAAGTACAGTGGGTAATATATTCAACCGGGAATTGTAATCATAAATTAAAATTATAAATAATAAAATTAGCCCGGAGTTGTTAGAAAAAAGTAGTTAGACAATTATTTTTATATTGTAGTTAAATAATAAAAAAATTCCTAAGAGATTAAGACAAGAAGTAAGTCGAGAGCCAGATAAGCGGAATATCACGGGTCTGAAATCCTCGTTCGTTGTCTTATACTTGCTGTCTAGTCTGGTGGCACCAGAACGTGAGTTTTATCGTACGTGCCTTGGGTTTATATGACAAATTTCTACGAGATTTACAATCTATAACCTTTTGTATCATTTTACTTCTATTTTTATACAATTATCGCTTCTAACTTAATTATTAAGATAATAAGGGTGCTTTTCTTCGATTCGTACAAAAAAATAAATAATTGCTTCTTTTTTTGCTGAATACTAAAAATTTTTTCTAGGATTCTAAATTAAATTCTTCTATAGGGTGAATGCACCAGTTGTTGACCGGTCACCAATTAGTTGACCGATGTATAAAAAAGTTAATTAATTAATATTTTTATTACAAGGGTTTTTTTTTCTTAAAGTATTAAAATAAAACAATATGGCATTTAATCATCATAATAAAAAATTACGCAATTAATTGGGCAGTGATTATAGCTTTAAAAAAATATTCTGAGTTTGTTTACAACGGAACCAGCCATAAAGCGGTCAAAAATAACTAACGTACAATTGGAGAGTGAGAGCATTTCATCATTAATTTAGTGATATTTATCGGCATAATATAAAATATTTTAGTTTTATTATGTTAATTAAACATCAGATTCCAACTTTTTTGAAAAAATAAAGTTAAATTATAAGTTTTAATATTATTTTAAAACCGGTCAACTATTGGATCCGTCAGAAGCCATTTACCCAGTAAAAAATTCATCCGGTCATTTATTAGACCCTCTGATTCTATCACAATCCAATTAATGACCGTATATTTATAACACTAACTTCTTAACTTCAAAATTAAATCTGTCAAATGTTTAAAGTACTTTAGTCATTAAATATTTTGTAAATATAAAAATAATCATTATAAAATGTATATTTATAATTAAAATAATAATTAAAATCTTTTTTGATTATTAAATTTTATTTTATTCTAATTTTTTTAGTGAACAGTTATATCAAAGAACGAATTATTAAAAGAAAAAATTGCTAAGCAATTAAAAAAAATAAAAAAGAGTTACAAGCTAATAAAAAAGCTTTAATTGAAAAAAAGAAAGAGAAGAATAAAAAAATTTCAAGTGAATCAGAAAAATTATCGTCATCAAAATGAATTTGTGACCTAAAGAAATGTGACTTTATGTTAATTATTGATATTATTTTATAAAAAAGTACGATTTAAAATTATATTATATGTTTAGTTTTGTTAAAGATGTCATTAATACTTCAAAAGTACTGCATAAATTTAATTACATAAATGTAGTTTACAAAATTACTTATAATCGTTTGAGCGGTCAATTAATTGGAGAACGATCGGTCATTTATTGGGTTTCTTCGGTCAATAATTGGTGATTTAGTATTTCAACATTCAAATAACAAAATTAATATAATTTAAGTTAATTTTGATTATAAATAGTTATTAATTATTATTAAATAAGTATTTAACTTTAATAAAATCCAATACAAATTGTTTTTAGTCGATTAATAGATTTTTTATAGCTTAGTACAAAAAAAAGAAAACCTTAATCGGTCAATAATTGGTGCATTTGCACTACATATTTTTAATCAAAAAAAATTTTTTTTGCTGAGATTATAAACTTTGTTAAAAAATAAAAAATCTTCAGAAAATTTGACTTTAATCAAAACAGCAAAATAAATTTTCTTCGGTAAAATATTATTTTATATACAAATATACTTTGGTTAGAAAATATTAACAAAACATCAATTAAAAAAGAGTGTTTCTTAAAAAAAATTTCGTATTTTTCTAAACAATAAAAAATTACAATCAAAACCTAAATTAACTAAGTATTTGCAAGTCGTATCTGTTTTTTTCACCTATAGTATTATTTTGCTTAAACATTTTCACCACGTACAATTTTTTTTTCACCCGAGAATCGGTACGTGAATGATAAATTTTTTTCTATTTCTTCGATTCAATTATTCAAAATTGAGCGTACGAAACATTTTTGAAGAATTTTTAAAGTCAGAATACGTGTGGTTTAACTTTAAAACACCTTCTAATGTAAACTAATAAATTATTTTTTTATAAACATCGTGAGAAAAGTATGAAAGCTTAATTTTATTTACTTTTGACATAAAAATACAATTTATTGTAACAGTAAGTGGTTTTCGGGAGTGAAAAATTGATGTATGATCAAACCATACACCTGACTACTATACTAGTAGGCGCCTCGAAGCCCTCATTGAAAATTTTATCACTAGCTATACTGTAATGCACGGTTCATTTATTTATTTTATTTTATCTCTAACTAGATTGTTAGATCGTAAATTTAAATTTAGAAAATAAAAATATTTTTAGACTGTTATTTTTTATTGATTAAAAAAATAAAATTAAATTAATTAAAAAATAAAATAAACTTCTGCAATTAATAAAAGAAACTTCCAAGGTAATTAATTTGTAATAAAAATACTATGAAAAATGACAAGACTCAAGAGTTAGTCTACCGGAGAAATAAAAAAAAATATAACAAAAATATTGATCGCCTCTAGAAGATTAACTGTTGATTAAAATAAAAGAAAACTTGAAGTAGAACTGTAATTTAAATATTTGTTGTCTCTCTCTAGCTGTGTATTCAAGTATTTATTATGAAATATTCTATAATTTTCGAAGTATGTTAAAAAAAATTTGATTTTTTTTTATTTCTAAAGAAATTTGATGATCAAAATTCTCCACATTGAGAATAAATGAATTAATCTTTTGACATCGGAAGTGTAACATGTGATTTTAAAGAATAAAATTCGGTTGTGTGTGTGATAAATAAATTGGGTTACACCGGAGGTAAATCGACGATTTGGATGGTTCCTCGATAATCGAATGCTTCTATCAAGACTTTGGGTTGATTAGATTTGGAGATTGATCAAATGGTTTACGAGTTATTTGAAATAATTTTTTCTTTCGACTCTTCGGATATCAGTAACGCTATTTAGGTGATTAGTTTTCAAATCGAATCAACTGGACATGATGGAAGTTTGTATTTGCCGCAGAACTTTACTCGGATCAGTTAATCTATTTCGAAGATATAAAGACCGAGTGAAAACTTTATAAAATAATGCTTTTGCTTTATTTTCTTTGATAATAACCCGTATATACTATTGCTATTAGTCTGATTGGTTGCTGAGGTTTTATACTTGATAAATTCTCGGTCGTGGGATTTATTTAATGAGCATTGATTTTTATTTCAACCATGGAGAAAAAATGCGGAAAATAAGCTTTAGATAATTGTCCGTAAAATGACGGATGGTAACATATATAATACATATTTATGTATGTAAAGCCTATTTTGTTTTTTAGCTTAAAATGGAAATTCAAAAGTGAAAATTTTTTATCAATTGGCTGTATAGAAATCTTTAAAGGAAAAACTGTTGAATGAAAACAACGAAGAATAAAAGAGTTCAGTGTAAATCGGAAGTGTACGTTTTTGAACACATCAAGAGCTCTATTTAATTGTGTAAATAAGTACTCAAGTAGAAGTCAATAGTATCTTGAAATAAGTTGGATTACTTAAAAAAGCATAGATCGGAATTAAGAGGTAGATTTTGTATTGAATCACAAGTTTATTTTAAATGAATCTAAACAGAGAAATTTTTTATTCTTCAAGACATTTTTATCATAATTAACTTTTTGATACGCTTTATAGTTTGTATAGGGTATCTCATTTTTTAGATTATTGTTATGAATAATATGATTTAGCAAGCAGTTGTTGCAGTGATTTGATAATATTGTTGATATACTAATCCATATCACCAGTGTAGATATATACAGAGAATGGGATCGTGATAGTAGCTAGGAGCGGGAGTATTTCAAATTTCTTCGTAACATATTCTCGCCGTATTCTTTATTGTATATTGTAAGTTGTTTGTTGCAATATACAAAGACAGTATTGCATTATTAAATAATAAATACTCATATTAAAGTTTGTAAATTTTGGTTATATTTTTAGAGCATGCACGTTTACTTAGACGATTGATAAGTTATTGGCTCACGGAAAAAGGAAAATTACATTATGTATATATATGATGCATCTAAGTTTTTCAACCAAAATAACATTATCGGTCAAAAACTAAAACATTATCTTGAACCAAGAGACAAAAATTCTTGAAAGAAATATATCTACATCTAGTTTCAAGAGTTTATTTCTTGAATTAAGACAGCTAGAAATTTTGAAACAAAAATCAACTTTTGAAGAAAAGATGTTTCTTGAATCAAGATTGTTTTTCTATCAGTGCAGAAGTTACTCGCGCCACAAAGGGGCTTTGAACTGGTCAGAAAAAAATAATTGATTAAAGTTATTTTAAAAGCACAGAAAAAATAAATTTTACGCTACAATTGGTTATTAATACACAAGCAGATAAATTATTTTAAGAAAGTTTCTGCACAATCACCAAATAAGCGATTCGACAGATTGCTTTTATAACTTTACTATTCTTGGGCCCTGATTGACGATACGTTCACTGTTAAAAATTTTTGTAAAATTACAAATCAGTGTATAGCAATGCGAAATAAAATACAATTCATGTAATTTTCCAACACCTGTCAAGAAATCTACTAAGATGTATTGTAATTTTACAATCTTCTTGTATAAACCTAACACGCATTGTAATATTATATTTATGTTACAATAATCTCATAAAAAATTTAAAAAGCTTTTTTTTTATTTTTACAATTTTCATTGTAAAATTACACAGTGCAATGTAATGTTACCAGAAAATTTTATTTATATTACACGAATTGTAATTCTACTTCACTGTTTTCCAATTTTAAAAATAATACTTTTCAGTTTTACAAAAATGAGACTGATGTATAAAAAAACAACAATGTCCTTCATATTTATTTTTACTAATTTTTAGTCTATGGTTGTTTATTTGCAATAATAAATTCGAGGCATAATTTCTCTTTTATAAATTTTAATATTATGCTCTAACGATTATTTCAAAATCAATATATTTGAATGAGTATATGTTAAACTTTTCCATCAATAAACAGCATAAAATAACACAAATAATGTAAATAATAAATAATAAGCCGTAATGCTCAATCACCACATAGGATTAGCTTATAAGAATAATAAGATGTAAAACCACCTATCGGTCGTACGGCGTAGGGCGTTAGGTATCGGTCTGGCAAGCGCGCGGCTCGCGTTCGATTCTTAGTTAGGGTATATATTATTTTCACTTTAAATCATCTGAATTGTACAAATTAGGTCTACGTGAGATACAAAATCTTGTCAGCGCTTCATAACAATAAAATGACAACAGATATTAAATCAAATCTTTCTTTTTTATTATTTCAATTCAAGTAAAATTCAAAGAAAGTATTGTAATTTTACAAACTTAGCTAATCTAAAAATATTTGTAAAATTACAAAACTGTTTTGTAAAATTAGTAACCTCACTGAGCTATATATGTTTTGTAATTTTACTATACCCGATTGTAATTTTAAATAAATGTTTTGCCTATTAGCTTCCAATACATTTCTTGTAAAATTACAATAGAAATTTTTAACAGTGTTGTCAAGAAATAAAGTACCACTTCGTAATGAAAATTGATACTTAATTGAAGGTTTTAAATTGGTTCATCATCTAATAGTGCATCGACAACCCATCAAATGCTTTTTTTTTAAACTGAGAAAATTTGGCTCTTTTGGTACCGAAAATATCTCCAATTCAGATGGAAAGCATCAATATATTAACTAGAATCTCGAAAAATTCAACAATGGTTAGTTAAATTTAAACTAAGCTAATATGAATCAGCGACTAAATTAAAAAAAAAACCAAATAAGTTAAAAATAGATGGCTTGCAAGCATTTCTTTCCAGTGAAAGAGTTTAATTTACAAAGCCCAAAATAGGGTATAATCTGGAGCAATAATGATTGTTGTTGAGTGCCGTAGATGTTAGTGGCGGGCAGAATAATAGAGGTTGGAAATAAAAAGTACGTTAGCTGTTGAACCGGCTCGTACGTGCCAGGAATACCAATAAAATATCTGTCTTCATCTATGCAGTCTATTCGTTCTTTAGACTTCTGACGTCACTCTCTGTCGTAGCAAGGTATGCTAACGTTGATTCTAAGTGAGCTCATTCAAATTCATGCAATATCGATTTCAGTATACATCCTATCTATATATGGATAACCAACCATCCAACAGATGAACGCCACCACTAATTCCAGAGAGATAGCTAACGGGTTACCGTTAGCATTGGAATCGGGTCTCCGCGTCGTCGACCGCCCTTGACTCTGCCCGGATATCAAATAGAACATTTATCTATCGCTGCCCGCCACTTGTCATCATACTAAATGTACTCATCGAATTAGCTCCACTGGGGTAAAACTAAGTCTTGTTTGGAAGTGGATCAACATCTGAGCTAAGCTTAATAAAGTGATTTTTAATCCCCGTCAACGTTAATACACACTTCTTCTGCCGCCGAGGTCTTTTTATTGTTTGGGGTAAAATTTCAGGAGGGATGGAACTACTAAACAAGAAATTTTTTTGTCAGAATGGAATTGCACACTAGTTTGAGTTTTTTTTTTTTTTTTGCGAAGCATAATCTTTCTTGTTGATTTGAATAATTTTTGCATTAAGGTATAGACGAACAAAAAAAAAATTTAATATTTAAGCTTCTTACGACAACGATATCTCTCGAACAAAACGACTGAATTCTCGACATTCGACGCAGTTTTCGGGATAATAGAGATTATTGGAAAGGAAAAAAAATTAGAAGATCCAAAAGTGCATGACGCGTAATGCTTATTGACTATTTAATACAAAATATATTAAAAATATTGCTAATTCATGAAGTAATATGGCATAGAGACTGGAACTAAATGGAGTACTTAAAGAAATACCAAGTTTTTGGGATCTCAAATACGCTGAATTTTTTTTTAATTACTTTTAGAATAAACAATCTATCTTTTTTTAATGTTTCGCATTATAATTCGTTCAATGAGATGGAACAATTTGGGTTTTTATGTCTTCAGCTGCATTTTTTTGAAGCTGAAAGTTTGAAGTTCAAAATAGTGAGTGAATTTTTGACATTACTTTAATATTTTGCTCTATTTTCAGCGCCTCTAGTCAAAAAAACCAGTTGGAAGATTGGAAAAACTTTTTTAATGTTTCTGATTTTATTAGCTAGCTTCAAGCTTTCTACGAAGTACTTTTAAAAATTGGTAAATTAATTTTTTAAATAAAAAAAAAAAGTAAAGCTTTTGATAAAAAACTATAAGAAGTGAGTGAAAATTGATTTCTTTTCTGGTAAATTCTATTTGTTCTTATTAAAGAAATGCTTTTACGTTATAAGAAATACTTTTTGTCTCTAATCTAGCTATACTAAGAAATAAAAGTGATTCGCGACCGAGATTTACAGGAAATTGCTGAGTGATATTCACTTCAGAAGCTTCTTCGTGAAGTATTGGGTCTTGAGTTTCAATAAATGTCGAGATTCTTACGTCAAAAGAAGTGTTTTTGATTATTTTTAACAGAAATATATGTCTCAGGTTGTTTGTTAATGAAACTAAGTGTAATAAGTAATAATAATAACAATGAAGTTAGCTCAACGTATTTAAGATAATTTCGAGTATAAAATGATTTGTTAAGTATAATTAAAATAATGCCAAGTATATAAAGTTTCTGATAGTTGATAAGAAGTTGATAACTAACAGTGAGAACCATGAATGTATTTAATGCTTGTTTAACTTTTAAGCAAATTTGTCGGGAGTTATTTAACTCGTCGGCTATACTACTATAGTAATTTAAACAACCGGGTTAGAGATTAGTACATTTCTATACAAGTAGTTCTACCACAGTCATTGTGAGTTTCATAAAGCCAACTTTACGGCCTGTTTATTAGTGCTGTGCCGTGTTTATAAATTTTTAAAGGATCCCATTGTTTTTAGTGGGGTTTAAGGAGATCCACGCAAAGTAGTCAAATTTTTAAAACTTCTTGAAAATTTGTAAATTCAATCTACGTAGCCTAATAATTAATAAAAAAATTAACCGGGATATTTAATCAAATAATTAGGTTTGAAAATTGTAATTTTTACATGTAGGTAAATGGAGATTCCACCAGCCGTGTAATTGGTTAAGAATTTAATGGAATTGACGATTTAAAAAAAATTTTATTTTCATTGAATTTGATTGAAAAAATAATAAGCTAAAGATTAAAACAATAAAAAAAGTAGCTTTCCGAACGTATTACGGAGATGTTTAATATTTTTTATGAAAAATCACTCGGAATTTGCGTTCTTTAAAGTCTTGTATTTGACTTGGCAACACCGCTTGCGCAGTTACTCGGCGCATAAGTAACCGCGGTTTTTTAAATGCTAGAAGATCTTAGTCATTTTAGTTAGACAGTAAACATAAATAAATTTTAAGGTTAGGGAACTCTTGCGGTGTTGTCAAGAGTATACCGGTAATTCAGCGTGCTATATTTTTTATTAGTCAATTAAATGTTAATAATTATTTAATGAGTAAATTTGTTCGGAAATTTCCTCAAAAATGCTATTAATTAATTTAAAAATTAATTTTAAGATGCATGACAAAAGTATTTCTACGTATTTCTACGTATTATTTTTTTATAGACATTCTTTACACTAGGAGGGTACTTGGATCTCCTTAATATGAATAAACTGTTTCATAAAAATTAAGATAACATTTTTTTCTCATCAGTTATTACACTCAATATAATTTCGATGATTAATACAATGAAATTATTGAAAGCAGAATCGGATTCTGATAATGCCGGTGCGTAAAAATTACAAAACAAGTTTGAATTATAGAAGCTCGTTTAAAGTTCGGCGTGGGAGAGAACGGGGTGATTTCAAACACCAGAGTGACAAATCGAGTATGATTAAAGTTTAGTAACAAATAATAACTTTTATTAATTATAAGTGTATTTAATTTATTAAAGCATGAAGCAAATGTATTGATTTAAATATAATTTAACGTATTAATAAACGTTTGTATGGAAACAAAAGTTTGAATATGCGCGAAGTAATTGCGAGAGTGAGAAATTTCGAGCACTACCTAGATTAAGGTAGTTGTAGCGTGAAAGCCATTTCAACAGAAAGTTATGAAATTTTTTTTATCGAAAGATAAATATATTAATAATTCACTACCAAAATTTCTGATCAATTGACCGCACCGTTTTTGAGTAATTAATTTTCGAAATTGCATCTTTTACACGTAGAGGTATAGAGAGATGATAAAGTTAGTATGAAATCTTTGGCCCACTCGAGTGGTACGGAAGATTTCATACTAACTTTACCATCTCTCTATACCTCTACGTGTAAAAGATGCAATTTCGAAAATTAATTACTCAAAAACGGTGCGGTCAATTGATCTGAAATTTTGGTAGTGAATTATTTATATATTAATCTTTCAATAAAAAAAATTTCATAATTTTCTGTTGAAATGGCTTTCACGCTACAACTACCTTAATTACAAACAGCGCTCAAGGTAGTACTGAACAGCTTTAAATATTGTTCTGATATAAGTTTTCAAATTCTCCCATTCGTGATAGTTTAGATTTTTAATTAACATTAAGTTTACTCATTTTTTATATTTCTTTCGTAGAAACAGAAAATAAATATTTAAAAAAAATGAATGATTGGTTCAATTTTTAACGAAGTTAAACCCGTGTTTATTTACTCGACATAGTTGAAATTAATTATTCAGGGGAAAAGTCAATAAAAAAATAGCTTTAATTGAATAGTTGAATGAAAAAAAAAAAAATTCTGGGTACTAGTTTCTCAATAAAAACCACTTAGCGTGCATGGATATCATATGCGTGAAAATTAGCCGCTCGCTGAAAGCTTAACATATAAATATTATATTAGTTCATTTGGCTTTATCCACATTCGTGAATTATTCAGTATTATCTCGCAAAAAATGAAAATTTATTAAAACCGCACGGATTTTTATTTTTAAAAAGATTGAACACTAGTAAAACTTTTTTTTTTTTTTTTTTTGTTTTTTTTTTTTTTTTTTTTTTTTTTATTCGAGTGAAGATAAAATAATACTAAATAATTATTATCATGATTATGATGGACTAATGAAGGTTTACTTTCCTAGAAAAAGGATAATTTAAAAATCGGAAATGATTACTGTGTTAGAATGAGAATTTGGGGCGGTTTGCCGCTGGAAGAATAAAAGAGAGAAGTTTACGAACGTCCTTTCTATGAAATCGATATTTTAAAATTTATGCATGTTGTGTGTTTTACATAACAACTTATCTTTGTACACGCGAGGTTACTCGAGCATAAGTTTATCTTACAGGGAAGACGACTACGACGAAGACGCCGATAAACTACAGAACTTGTATGGACAATTGCTGTTAGCTTTAGTATAGTATCTGTACGTTGAAACGTGTCAACAAGTTATATCGTCAACAAGAATAACTGCACAATCGTGAAAAGGAGCATCTGTGCAAATCTGGACGAGTGTGCTCCTCTATAAATTTCAAGTGGTTTTACTTAAATACTGAAATTATAACTTCACTCAGACAAATGTGCTCTGAACAAATGGGGGCTAGATTAAATTCCCTCTGAATATAAAGTTATTTTCATTTATTTTACTTTTTTTAGTATTATTATTAACAGTAGACAAGATTCATTTCATTTTTTAATATTTTAAAAATATTAAAAACAATTTTAATATTTTAAATTAAAAATATTATTAAAAAATAAGCTTAATGTTTTTTTTATCTAACATTCAACTTCTTTTACTTTATAATTTACAAAAGTAAATTAAAATTAATTTTATTTTGACTAAATTGTGACATTTTTTATCTTAAAATAAACTAACTTAAATTAATTCGTCTTGAGTATAATTTTTTTCGTCTAATATCGATCTTAATTAAGCAAAAAAAAATCAAAATCAAGATATGTTGCAAAAATTTTACACATCTCGAAAAAAAAAAAAAAAAAAAAAAAAAAAAAAAAAAAAAATAATTTATTGTTTTATTTCAAACTTTTCTGCAGAATTTTGTACTAATTATATTGACTTGCATAATTAATTTCAGCTGATAAATTACTTTGTATCATTTATTATTTATGGTATTTTCAGTATTGTAATCGACGATATTGTCAGTTAATTGTTGTTTTAATAAAAAAAAAATATAAAAAACTAGATCAAGAGTTCCGTCAAAAATTTACAATTTTTAGTAAGAAAAAATAATGAAATTTATAAAAGTTATTTCAGATTAATGAGAGCATTCATTACAGAGTCTAAGTGTTTGATCAGTAATCGTGATTTATTGTGATAAAGGTAATTTAAACTTCATTATATTAAAAAAAAAAAAAAAATTAGAATTATTCGGTGTAAGATTGTTGAAAAATAAAAGCGAGTTGACGGTAAATATTAAAGTGAAGTTAATTTTTAGTGTGTGCATTAAAGCATATTTTATTAGAGCATCAGTCGGACAGAAAGTTTGTAAGATGGCAATTATAACCAGCGAAATTAATCAAGTTACAAATCTAGCCAGAAGGACAGACGATGACTTGTTCCGCTTACAGTTTCGTATTATTAATATTAGTTTGAAAGTTTCTCAGGTCTGACAGGAGATTATTGCAGAAGTAGAGTTCCATCTACTGCTCCTTGATTATCCAAGAAACTTGTTTTCTTCATAATATTTCGTTTCGTTTCGTTTCGTTTGGTATCGTACCGTATCGTCAGAGCACCAGAGCACCCGCCTCCTTGTTGCCGTCACTTTTCAAAGCAACGCAGTTGTAAAACTAAATTATATGCTATCAAAAGAAACAAATAAGAACTATAAATAAAATATTATCAGGTGAAAAATACTTGGATACATAGTTGGAGAGAGACAATAAATATTTAAATTACAGTTCTCGGTTCTACTTCAACTTTTCTTTCATTTTAATCAACAGTTAATCTTCTAGAAGCGATGTATATTTTTTTTTTATTTATTCCTTCGGTAGACTGCGACTCTCAAGTGTTGTTATTTTTCTTAGTATTTTTATTACAAATTAATTACCTCGGAATTTTCTTTTTTTAGTTGCAAAAGTTTGCTTTTTGATCAATGGTTAGTAATTATTGTCAAAAACCAAAAAGAATTTAATACTCTAACTAATTTTTTTTTCAAACAAGTAACGTCTTATTTAAAGTATGCTAAGTCTTTTAGAAATATATGTTTTATTGGTTAAAAATATTTTTCTTTCAATATTATTTATTCTTTAGACTATTATATAAATTGATAGAGTTTTTAACCTTTTTTTGACGGAAGATTTTCATAATATACACGGAAAAAAAAAATATCGCTCTCAGAGCTATATTGTAATGCTACAGTAACTATCCCCACTCGACTAACTGTTAGAGAGTTACTAGAGCCATCTAGTAGATCGCTCTGGCAGGTATACAGTAGATGGCTAAAATAGCTAAACCGTTGAGCTGAGAGAGCAATACGGGATTGCTGTGAGGGGTAAACGCCTCGTTGAAGTCTCAGATTCTGCGCGCAGTCTTGTTTGTTGACATATTTTATAACCTTTAAAATTAATATAATTATTTACTAGCAATCTGTAGTTAATATGCGACTGTCAAGAGTTATGGATTATAATTAAAAAAAAACTTTGGCTTATTAATTTTTTGTTTTTTCCAATAGAGATATTAATAGTTTGGGTACTTTTTAAATAAATTTGAAAATAATTAGTGCAATGAAAAAATCAAATCCGAATAATTTAATGAAAAATATGGTGGAGCAAATTTATAGAACCAAAAAATTATTTATTAAATATTTTGATTTTATAATGATGAGGTTTGAGGTTGGTTGTTCATATTTTATGACAAATAAATACTTATCAATAAATTGATTTTTTTAATCAGTAAGATTCCATTCTTGTAAAATTTTTCCTACCCACGAATCCATATTTAATTAAAACAAATATTTGTCATTTTTTTTTAATTGATCACTGGCACAAAAAAACACGTGTGTCACTTTTATATGGTCCGGATAAATATGTTTTGTCCGGTAAGAGGGCGTTGTAAGAGAAATGTAGTTGGCGATTCTAGCTATCTAACAGATCGCTTCAGTAGTCATACCGTATTGCTCGTATTGCTGCTGTAGGAATACACAATGCTACAGTAACTTTCTACGAGTAGGTATCTAATAGATGGCTCCAGCAACAATATTTTTTTTTCCGTGTATAAAGAATATTTAGGCTTAAGAAGGAAAACCTTTTCAAAAATTGAAAAAGAACATTTTTTTATTCTTATTCCATAAATTATAATTAATAATTGAAATAATAATTAAATAATTAAAATATAAAATAATAATTTTTTATCACACTAGAACTTTAAATGCAATTTTATGTAAACAGTATTTTTGGGCATGAATATATCTAAACAAAATAGTGGAAAATTTGAACTTTTTTTCCAATGTAATTACGTAATTTTGAATTTATATACCTTGTTATTATTCTAATGATTAATTCTTGCGTGCATATGCCAGGAATTAGCAATTTTTTATTTCTTTTCATATTAATAGCAAAAGAGTGACAAATGCAGCACTTATTGATAAAAAATTTGATTTAGACATAGAATATATCTTAATAAAAAATTTTCAAGTCCAAAAATAGACTTTTGACTTTAAGTACTTAAAATACAATAATAAAGGAAACTAACGTAATAAAGAAAGTTGGAAACTAAAAATTTTGAAAATTTTCTTATACTTTGAAAGGTACTTATACTTATTAGCCGACAAAGTCTTTGATAAATCCTAAAGACAACAAGAGATGGAATTTTAACTCAGAGTTGCGCAAATAGATCAACAAAGTATCAATAAAAAAATTTAAACTCTCTTGATACAAAATAATACTCTTCTTCAAATTTGCATAATCCAATGACGTTAACATGAGTACTCGGCTTGGCTGGGAAAGTTGCATTGTTTACCCTTGACTTAAGGGAGCTTTAAAAATCTCAAGGGAATCGAACCGAAAATCCGGAATATTTACTAAAATTATTTCCACGGAAGATCTATCAAGAAAAAAGTCTCATCAATTTTAAAAATGAATAAATACACTCTAGTCGAAAA
Source organism: Cotesia congregata (assembly GCA_905319865.3). Classification (NCBI taxonomy): domain Eukaryota; kingdom Metazoa; phylum Arthropoda; class Insecta; order Hymenoptera; family Braconidae; genus Cotesia; species Cotesia congregata. The sequence continues at coordinate 639,200 of CAJNRD030001122.1, forward strand.
AGATATATAAATAAAAATTTTTTTAAATTCCAATGCGTTATTCACAAGTACTAAAAAACTTGACAATTTTTTCAATCATATTAGTGAGCTTGTTATAATATTTTTACGATGATACAATATGACTTAACTCAAGTGTATCAGCAAAACATTTTTCAATGAAAGTTGAGCACACTCAAGATTTGCAATTCAATAAGCGTAATAAGAACTTTTAAGTTTTTTTTATAAATATTTAAATTCGTTAACTTTAAATATAATCTTTCAAATACTTAGTATATGCAGTCGAATACCCATAGTATACTTTTCTCTATAAAGTACTTTAGATTCACTCGCATATAATTATTATCAACATATTTTTTATCGGTCTCGCTTTTTAAATTTGAATTTAAACTTTCGTCTGAGAAATAAAAATTATTCTCAAGTTTTTTCAATACTTGGAGCGATAAATTGAAGTTAATCCTCTTTTACGGCTAAATATTTAAAGATCGCTTATAGTAAAGTCCTAAAAAATAGTGTGATAGTGAAATTAGCCGATATTTGACTACTTTACTTTATTTAACGAGATCCAAGTACCCTCCTCCTAGTGTAAAGAATGTCTATAAAAAAATAATACGTAGAAATACTTTTGTCATGCATCTTAAAATTAATTTTTAAATTAATTAATAACATTTTTGAGGAAATTTCCGAATAAATTTACTCATTAAATAATTATTAACATCTGATTGACTAATAAAAAATATAGCACGCTGAATTACCGGTATACACTTGACAACACCGCAAGAGTTCCCTTACCTTAAAATTTATTTATGTTTACTGTCTAACTAAAATGACTAAGATCTTCTAGCATTTAACAAACCGCGGTTACTTATGCGCCGAGTAACTGCGCAAGCGGTGTTGCCAAGTCAAATACAAGACTTTAAAGAACGCAAGTTCCGAGTGATTGTTCATAAAAAATATAAAATATCTCCGTAATACGTTCGGAAAGCTACTTTTTTATTGTTTTAATCTTTAGCTTATTATTTTTTCAATCAAATTCAATGAAAATAAAATTTTTTTTAAATCGTTAATTGCATTAATAATTCTTAACCAAATACACGGCTGGTGGAATCTCCATTTACCTACATATAAAAATTACAATTTTCAAACCTAATTATTTGATTAAGTATCCCGGAAATCTACTGTTTTTTATTTTTTTATTAATTATTAGGCTACGTAGATTGAATTAACAAATTTTTAGGAAGTTTTTAAAATTTGACTACTTTGCATTTAAAATAATTTTTAATTTTGAAATTCTTTTAAATACTACGATAACTTGTTCTATTATTAATTTATAATTAAACTCATAAAAATGGAATGTTTTAGACATCAACTAAAGGCAACGAGAAATGACACAAAAGCTTGTTAAATTGAAGTAATTATTCGAATTAGTGTAACAACGCGGGATTATTTAAAATTCCAATAATAACTTGCTACTCTGGTCGTTCAGTAGAACAATAACATTTCTATGACAGTCGTAAAATAACAAAAGCTAGTTCGAAAGGATTAATTACACTCCAATAAATAATTGTTATTAGGCTGAATTACAATTTGTTGAATTAACTTTATAGAGTAACAATTGATTTTGTTAAGCATGAATTAAATTTTTTCATGTGAATTATTTTTAATCAATTACATAAGAAATTTTTTATTCAAAATTAATTGAGACAAATTATCTGTAAGTTTATTTAATGTACTTTATATTAAGGTTCATTGGAAGTTAGTTATTATAAATACGTTAAAGTTGATGGACATTCCTATTAAGTTAGCGGATATCTCAGTCTCTTCGAAGCTTTATTTCGTAAATACAGCTTCGTCACAGTCGATTATTAAAAATTAAATGCCTTTTCAGGAACGTTAGTATATAATTATATTTTGCATGTCTCGCGATTGGAATTTACTGTAGGATAAAAATTGTAAGCAGTGAATTGATGAAATGAACCAGCAAAAAATATATAACGTTGTAGTTGTAAGGTTTAATTAGGTACAGTTCGTCGATTCAAAGGTTTTATTAAAATGAATTTTTAGACATAACATTGATGAAAAAAATAGAGCATTTCAAATCGACTTTTTAATGTTTGATTGATGCTTCTTTTATAACATGGATGTTTCAACCAAGGTATTTGGGGTTTTCTTTTAATAAAAGCTGGAATTTTTTTTGTACCTTTTTGACAGTAAAGAGGGACTTTTAAAAAAAGTAATGAAATAATAACTAGCAACCTTACAGTCACTATGTGACTGCTGTGACTTGTGAAATATAAATAAATAAAATTTTGCTTGATTAAATAATGACTTTTGTTAAATTGCACGGTACTTTCTTAAATATTGACGTTTTTAAAGATATAAGCTCATCTTGACGTTACATTCATCAAGAGCTTTCATTTGAGTACCCACATGCATTTTGATATATTTTTCATATATACATATATATAATATATATAAATATATGAAAAATTGATGTGGGTACTCAAATGAAAGGTCTCGATGAGTGTAATGTCAAGATGAGCTTATATCTCCAAAAATATCATTAGTTGACAAGATAGCAGAGTCAGTTCGTAATTATTGACATTTCTAAAGATATAAGCTCATCACGATGTTATAGTCATCAAGAGCTTTCATTTGAGTACCCACATGCATTTTTGATATATTTTTCATACACACATATATATATATATAAATATATAAAATATATAAAAA
>CAJNRD030001122.1:642133-670014 GCA_905319865.3 Cotesia congregata
TTTTTATATATTTTATATATATGGTATTTGTAAAAAATATGTAATATATAAAATATACTAAAAATTCAAGCGGGTACTTAAATGAAAGGGCTCAATAAGTCAAATATCGAGATGAGCTTGTATCTTGAAAAATGTCAATAATTCACAAGATATTTGTTAAATTGCACTGTACTTTCTTAAATATTGATAATTTTAATGATCTAAGCTCATCATGATGTTACACTCGTCAAGAGCTTTCATTTGAGTACCCACATGCATTTTTATATATTTTTCATATATACATATATGTAATATATATAAATATATAACACACCTGTTACAATATATGAAAAATTGATGTGGGTACTCAAATGAAAGGTCTCGATGAGTGTAACATCGGGATGAGCTGATATCTTTAAAAATGTCAATAGTTCAGAAGATACAAAGTCATTTCTTAATTATAAATTTCACTAAAAAAAACCGAAGTTTATCATATGACTATCCTGGAATCAAAATTCTTCTTATTCTCTTAATAATATAGATAATTACTGATAAAGTTAAACAATTTTTATGATAAAATAACATATTTTTATTGTTATTGTGGTTATATCATAAAAAATGCCATAGAAGTTGGTAATTAATCCTGTGACCTCGAAGTATTGAGGATGTACGTTCGTCATGCTGGAATCCGGCAACGAATATGTGGCTTCCGATAAATATCCGTAGCTTAATATACGCGTATATTTTAATGAATTCACGGTAACATGAAGCGATATTAAAATTTTTAGAAAACGTCAGGATTATTAAATATTTTGGTCAATATTGACATAAATCTAGTACACTTGACAATTATTTTTAATTAAAAAAAAATTAACGTCAATTTTCATACAATTTTTTAGAATATTTATCCCATAAAGAGAAGAGTAATTTTTTATAAACTGACCTTTGAATTATCGCAAGTAAATGAATCTTTTCTTACAGCTTGAATAATTCCAAGCCAGGTAAAAAATGCAAGAAGTATCTTTACATTGATAACTTAAAATATTCAAAAAGAGCATTTCACCTCCGCGTTTTTTATTTCAATTTTCATAGTGGGCGTGAATATTCCTGTCGTAAGCCAACATAAACGTCTGTTATCACAATTAGCATCATGGGTCAAGAATGACGCAAGCAACTTTCATAATACAATTATTATTTTCGTTGTCACGATCACTTTATTTTAATAAATAATTATTGAAATTCATGTTTGAATAATTAAAATCTACAATTATGATAACAATAACAATAATAATAATAATAGTCAATAGAGTTGTTTATGACATTTGAATTTCATTTCAAAAAGCGTTTCCCGGTCTTTGAATAATGCAAAAGAACCGTACTCAACATTGTTTTGTTCCGAAGTTTCTGGGTTGAAAACTGTGTACTTTTAAAGATAAAAAGGTTTTGCTGTAATCATAAACTTTTTTCAATCTACTTTGAGTTGTTAATCTTTAAATTTTCGCCATTAAAATTTCAATCCAAGTATTTTTACAAAATTCATGCTCAGCTCGGCTCCGAGAGATTAAGAGCTTTAAACATACATACCGACTAGACACCGTTCAGCATGCATGACACGTAGGGTAGAGCATTAGGTAAATAGAAAACGTTAAAAATATTTTATGCCTTACTACCTATATATTAATCAAATTTTTTAATTTTTTTACCGCAATTTTAAGTATTGAATAATATTTTTGTATACTGATAGAAGGATTTAGTAAGATACTAAATGATTTAGTAACAAATCTTTCATTACTAAATATTTATTAATAGGTATTAAATTATTTATTAAAGCACATTTAGTTCCACCAAATAAATATTTAGTATTATTTAACAAATGATTTATTGCTACACAATTGGTATCAAAGAAATTAATTTTTTAACTAATTTTAGCGTGTAACCTAACTTTTTAACTTAAAATAAATCAAAATAATTGAAATAAATAATTTTAAGTAAAAATATAAGGTATTATAAAGAAAAGAATCTTATTAAATTAGATTTTTTTGTTTGAGACATTTATAAAATTTAAAATTAAACAGCAAAGCCATCTACCGACAGTACTTGGCAAAGAAATATTTAGTATTTGTTACTAAATATTATCTGGTGGAAATAAATATTTATTTCCATGTAATAAGGCTTTGTTCATATAAAGAAATGATTTATTAAACTTTAACAAATAATATTGATGAGTACAAAATATTTGTTTCTCTCAAATAAATTAATAAAAATTTTGTTACTAAATCAGTTTAGTATTCTGTACTAAATCCTTGTAAAACAGATCGAACGAACAACTCAAACGATTCTGTTAAATCAACACACAAAATGTTAGAATTTCATACAAAAACTAACATTTCATACAATGACGAGAAATATTTTACTGTGTAAAGTAAAAAATTCGTTTGATCCTCTTGAAAAGTTTTCAAAAAGAGTAAATCAAAAACAATAACGTATAAATAAACATTATTTTAAACGCTTTAATCTTTTAGGGTGAACCGTTATCAGATTTTTTCTCGGAAAAGCGTTATATGTATCCGAGCTTATTTAAATAAAGGCTAAAAAGTTTTATGTGTTCAACCTTTTTCAAATTTGTTTATTTAATTAAAATACCCTACTCGTCTATCCAATTTCGGGGTGTAAACGTGTCTTATCAAGAAATAATTTTCTTTCCTCAATTTCGAGAAAAAAAGTCACAATGCAGTGTAAGTTAAAAAAAAAAAACAGATAATTGGCGATTGATACTTTAGCTTTAGCTTCAGTTTCAACGAACAGTTAATCGAGGGTTATATAAAAATAGAAAGAGAGAGAGACAAAGTTGTGGTGTCAGCTCCATATACCGAGGGAGTATTATATATGTTAGTCTTAAGGGCAATAAATGAGACAGTGAAAAAGAATAACGGGGAAAGTTACCTGATTGATGACAGAGGACGGCTATCAGCGGCCAAATGGCCTGTAACCATCTTTGACGGTTCTCCTTCATGACGTGATTTTTCTTTAAAGAATTAAGTCACCGCAGCCACACACCACTAATTCTTTTCAACACCCGTTAGTCATTTGCAGACACCATTTTTTTCGGTTACTTTCTTATCGTCGATTATTGATTGTCATATTACTCAGAAGTTCTACAATTCAATACAATTATTATTATTATTATTATTGAAACAATTAATAAGCTTAATTTTATAACTACAGACACTAACGCCTGTTAAAAAAAAAAATTATTAGTGATGTGATGTGATAAAACAAACAGTTGAATAATAAATTGTCTTTAAAGCACTTGACGTTTAATACTAAAGTAGTAAACAACGTCACCGCATATAAATACTCACAATAATAGACACCGACACAATCACATGCACGCAACACTCCAGTAATCACAATCTAAGAGGATTATGATTAATGTACAATTTTAGATTTAAAAACAACAATAGTTATTTCATTATTTTTTATTTCAACAATCATAACGTTTTATTTTTTTTTAATTACTATAATAAATAATAAGTGATAAAATTTATTGATTATTTTTCATCCTAATTGCATCCGTTTTAATGAATTTTAATTTATTCACGGCCTCGAATCAAAACCCTCTTGTTACATTAATTATCGTGTTACATAATTAAAAATTGATAAATTTTTGTTTTTACCGCTTAATTAATTTTACATTTCCGGAAAAAAATATGACCCAATTATAAATGCAACGATAATTATTATTATTATTATTTTTTTTTTTTTTTTTTTCATTACTTGTATTAACAAATAGCAAAATTGGTAAATAAACAGTTGTTATTATTATTATTAATTATAATTAAATAATAATAAAATATTGACAGGTTAGATTACATTAAAAATTTATAGATATATGTCACATATATAATGTGCAGAGATATTTATACGTTCTTAACGATCACAGTCTACTTGACTATTAAAAGGGCTTCCAAGAGTTCTGTATACTACTTATGCCATGTAATTTGCTGATTACTTGAGTGCATCTCAATTTCAAGTTGACTTTATATAATAATAATTGCATCACAGTATAGTCGAGTGTTGCGCTCATCATTATTTATTAATTTTGAGTAACTAATAGCTAATTAGTTTAGTTATCGCAATAATTCTTGATACTATGGTAATGAAAATGGTGTTACGCTATACTTACTAATATACGCGATGCATATTTTAACGCATGTATTCTAGGATTGTAGGATTGTGTAGTATATGTATTACAGCGTATACTGCTGATACCATTTGATAGGGCTATTTGTTAATTATAACTCAACCTTAAATAATTTAATTTTTAAAAATTAACCATTTTCTTCTATTTCTATCGATTTTAAAATGATTAAAGTTTTCAGAGAAAATTATACTTTATTTCTGCAACTTAAATTACCAGCCTCGGATAAATAAAAGTATTTGAAAGAATTAAAAAAACTCTGTATCAGTATATAGATATAAAACGTTGATTGGGGTCCATTCTTTTGAATTCTGTTGTTTAATCAGGAAGGTGAGCTTTTATATTCTTCGCGGAAAAGTAAAACAAGAATCACTGCAGTTAAACATAGCAGACGCGGCGCTTTGATCGCGGAAAAAGTGTGAATTGTTGTCATAGTTTTAAATTATTGTCACGGTTGAAACGTTCATTTTTACAGAACTTTATAAGTTAGTAATTTATTAAAAAAAAATTTTTAACTTTTGTAACTTTTCCGCTAAAAATATTTAATTTTTTCATTTTACTTCAGAATTTCTCTTTTTATCTTTTGAGTCAAGTTATTTTCAACTTTTAAAAAATAGAGCGTATTTTTAGTAAATTCCAATAGTTGTATAAAAATTTTAAAATAAAAAATTTTTTTTCTCGAAATTTTCCTCCAAAAATTTAAAATTCAATTCTATAAAATTAATTATATCAGTAACTTTAAGATCCTCGACTTTTTTCAAACTTTTATACATTTTTTTTCAATTACTCTCAGGGGACATTAAATTACATAGATTGTCGAGTTTATTAATTTTCTTCAAAAAATATTTTTAACCCAAAAAATAAATTTTTTAAAACCATTATTTCTCCTAAAATCATTAAATCCAAGTAATCCAATCCATCGCAACACTATCTCATCATTTCCAACGTTGTATTTATTTATTACTTATTAACTCGCCAATAAAAAAAAATCCATTAATTAAAAAAAAGAAAAATAACTTCGTTATAGATTCAATTTCTACATGACCTCTCATTGTTTTCGGACAATTTGATATGCCTGACCTAGTTGAAAAATTTTTTCCTTCTATAGTTTTTATTTAAATTTCCATACAATTTTTTTCCTCAAAAATAACAAACTAAAAAAAGATCCCTTACCAACGACAGTAAAAACCGGCAATTAGTTTCTAAAATCCATCCCGCGTAATCCTTGTTAATAATTAAGCTTAAAAAAAAGAATTTCCTTTTTTCCAATTCCATTTTTTTTTTTTTTTTCAATTGAAAACCAAATATATTCCTTCCTACACAGTGTAACACAGAAAAAAGCGTATCCGCAAATAAAATACGAACAAATGAATTAGAGATATTGTGATGGGATGGTTGACTCAATAAAGAACACGAAAAACACACAATTGGTAAGACTGGAAAAAACTGTATTTTATCGAATTTATAGAATGCGATATTGCGGAGGTTGTCATTCCGTAAGAGAAATACGATACCATTATATCGACCATGTACTTGATTCAATAAATGTTTCCGACCAAAAGTATCTTTAAACATTTTATTCATCATATTTATATTTACTTTTTCATTTTATAAATATTACACTGATAGGAGGATTTATTTGTATTAAAAAAAATTTGTTAATAGTTAAAAAATCATTTATTAGAAACCACTTTTTGTATTTAAATAAATATTTCTTAGTATTTAAAATCTGATACTAATTTATTAAATATTAATAAATCTTTTTAAATACTAAGAAATATATATTAAGGACTAAAAAGTCGTCTTTAATAAATGATTTGTTAAATATTAATAAATATTCAAATTGCTCGCGGCAATTTTTTTTTTCGCGTAAAAAATTAATAAATTGATTTACATTTTATGTAAAAATAAAATTCGTAATCCTTAAATTTTTATGACCCATAAACAGAAGCATGTTTTCCATGGATTAATATTTTGTTTTCTTTGTTAAGAGTTTATATAAATTCACAAAATATTCACTCCACTTCCATTGACATTAAAGTATGATCTCGTAGCAAAAACACAAGATCAGAGTCACAATTAAATTGTTAACATTGAAAAAAAAATTTAGTAAACTTTACACAGACTGAATACGCGTGATAAGACAGTTCCGCGTAACGGTTTGTTCGCGACTGAGCGCTTACGGGCCAACCCCAGCAAGTTTCCCGGGACCGCCACCAGAGTGTTATCACCCTGACTTGTACGTTACCCCACTTCAGTTCCACCCTGTTCAGTGGGGAAAAAAAAAAAAAAAAAAAACACAATAAAAATAAAATAGAATGGAATAAAATGATAAAAAAACAGAGCAGAGGAAAAAAGACTGCCGTAGTCGTGCAATACCTATTTTAATGTGTCTATGTCTTTCTCTGTATATTTTAAACAAAGTGACTTAGACTTTTGGCAGGATAATCTTTTTACATCCTACTCTGCTACATTATTATAACATTTATTGTCCAATGAGGATCATTTTTCACAAGTTTATCGATTCGCCCAAGGTTCCATGATCGGTTTTTTATTTTATTTTTAAATAATGGTTAATTATTATGAATATTCATAAAGTTAAGAGGATTTTCTCCACCGAGGCGGTGAAAAAACATATATTTTATTTATCATTGACTTTTTTTTTTCAATAAAAAAAAAAAGAGATACTCTTTTTCTGTTTGTTATTAGTTATAGAATTTTTATTCTCAAAACTGGGAATGTGTAAAGAGAGTGCATTTTTGCAGTCTCCAATGCGCGAGCTTTTTTTAGTTGAATTGAACGAAATTTTAGTTGTGAAAAACAAGTTTTTCAACTAACAACGGTATACTAATAAAATTTAAAAGGGTTTTTTTTTGTAAGGATAATTTTGTGGAGGATTATTATTTATATATTAATCGGATTGTAAATAACGCTATAATAATGCGGTAATTGAAATATGGAGAAGATTATTTTGTATTTTGCTACACTGATAGAAGGATTTTTTTATAGTTAAAAATATTTGTTTATATTTAACAAATCATTTATTAGAGACGACTTTTTAGTCCTTAACGAATATTTTTTAGTATTTAAAAAGATTTATTAATATTTAATAAATGAAAATCCGATTTATTAAATACAAATCTTTTTAAATACTAAGAAATATTTGTTTAATAATAAATGATTTGTTAACTACTAACAAATATTTTTTAATACAAATAAATCCCTCTATCAGTGTATTTTGACCAAATAGCAAAAAAACAAAATAATTTTGTAAAAGGTCAATAAAAAAAATAAAAATTTCAGTGATTTTTTTTAAGGAATAAAAAAAAATCAGCCGGAAGTTGAAAAATCTGAACATCTAAACAACAATTTGTAGTTATTTTAATTTGATAATCTGTACTTAACACTGAGCTATTATTAACGTCTTAGTTTTTTAGTATTTGAGTTTTAACACCTACCATTTAAACACTACATTAAATTTTTTATTGCAGAAAGTTATTTTAGAGGAAGCGTTTAAAGTTTTAGGGGTGTTTTGTATTGTCAATTACTAATCCTATGATTTTCAAATTTCCGTTCAAAAAATTGAATATTATCTATCAAAAACGTAATTTATTGTTTGAATCGAATTAAAAAAAAAAGTCGAGTTTTTTATTATAATTTAAAAATAGGTTTTGAATTGAAATAATTAAAAAATTCACAAAATAAAAATAAAGAAATGATGTTTCTTCTTAAAAATTACCAAACAAGTAAAATTTAGTTGATAATTTGAATCAGCGAATTTTTGTCCAAACCAATTTTAAAAACCCTTATCAATTGATGAGCTATTTTGTTATGGATGTCCAAATATCATACTTTGAGCAATGATATAGACTTAACACTAAACATGCTTTGATTGACCGATATTATTCTATAGGGATATTTCGTGGAGGGTTCGAAAGCGGCCGACCATATTAATAGCCAGTTTCATCCCTGACAGCACAACACAAAATACAATTTCTATAAAAATACCCTTATCAATTACGTTACAATACAATAACGTAATTTTTTATAAAGCGGCTGAAATTTAAATATATTACAACTCTACTTTATTTTTTGATTAACATACACGTAAAATAAATTTGTTGTTCAACAGATCCAATTGTCTTCATTAAATTTATATACTTGTTTTATTTGCGGTAATTTAATTAAATAAAATAAATAATCAATAGTATCAAATTACATTTTATTTGATTGCGTACTTTCGGAACTTTGTACATCATTAAAATAAATTATAAATTTTTTAAACTATTTATAATTTTTACTATCGTAATTATAAATTTGAAAAAAATAAATTATACGTTAGGCTTTAAAGAATTTTCAGTGATTTTACTATAATTTTACAGCTCATGCACTGAAAAAATAATTAATTTAATTTGAGAGAAAAATTCTTGAACCAAGAAAATAATTTTGAAGAGTTCCATTGTTTTAAATCAAGACGAAAAATTCTTGAATCTAGTAAAATTTCCTTAAATCAAGATAAATTTATTAGTTCAATAATATTTCTACTCAAATCAAGACAATTAAGTTCTTCAAAATTATATACTTAATAATTCAAGAACATTTTTTTTCTGTGTGGATCTAAGAGTAAATTAAAATGCAAGACCGGAATCGCCGTAAATTTGAATTATTTATTTCTGCGGTAATAATTCATAAAAAATAAACAAGTATTTAAAAAAAAATAAAAAATCTAGGAATTGTAACTTTTGAAACTAAGTTATTTATTCTTCAGTAGAACTAGAGAGTATATAAATGCATAGAATATACGTTAAACTGTTACCTCAGTTAAAAACGATAAATCACGGTTGTTCGATCTCAATAGAGAAACAAGACATGTGCATTAAACCAACTACACGGCTCCCTCGTAAAAATGTCATAATATATTTTGATATTCAGATAATTTTTATTGTGGATATATATATTTACAAAACCAAAGGTTACACACAATATTTTATTTATGCATTATTTTTCAGTCTAACGAGTACACCTACATATACAATATATAATAACAGCCGTGTGCATAAATATCTGTACATACATATCACAGGTGAGTGACATAAAGTCGATTTGTTGGAAAAACGGAATAGGAAGTTTATAAAAAATTTAGCAACTTCTTATCAACCCGCTGATGTGATGCAAATGTTAGTGGGGATTGTAAGAAAAAAGTTTATCATGGATTATTACCTTGTAACACCACGTACTAATTTAGTAAAGTTTAGTTAAATGATTACGTAAGTACTTCCCAAACTTGTCTTACACATCTCGATCTCCTATCCAGCCAAAGGAACTCTACCGTTAAATCATAACTATGATCTATTCAAAGTAGCGCAAGAAATGAAGACAAATGTTCAACCACCAAGCAGTTTTGTGCTCTCAAGAGGAAGCGGTGATAGTTCTTGTCTGTGATCAATACATCACGCTTAATATTTAAACAATTTCACCTTTTTATTCTTCATGCTATTCTTTACTGTTCATTGTTTTGTGCTGAGAAAGAATTGAAATCTTTTTTTTTAACCTAGAAAATTTTAAGTGAAGGTTTTTTTTTTCGTTGTAATTTAAGGACATTATTTGGAAATAATTAAGGTTAAAAAAATTGTGATTATCCTGAGATTGTGTGGCAGAATAAATTTAAATTACCCTTGAAGTGATATTCTTTTGATGATGCATCGGAGATTCATTAATGTAGTACATAGTCAGTGACAAAATAAAAACTGGAAAAATCATATCAGGTATCATAAAAATCACATTTTTTTCCGAGATGCGCGATCGGAAAATTTTGTATTATTTTGTATGGTAATACGAGATAATAATAATTAATAATAATGATTATTAATAAAAATTAATAATAATGGTTAGACGTAATAATTTATGGTGAAAAAAATTGTTTAACTCTTATTGCTTGTATTAAAATATGTGAACATTATTATATTATACTACACTACTTGTAAGAAAAACACTGCAAAGTTTTTTAAATGAAAATTATGTTAACTGTGAACAATGATAATTTTTTTTCTCATATTTGCATTAGAAATCAGAAATATGATAGATCTTTTTAATAAAAACTGGAATATAATATGTGCGCGCTTGAATGTAGGATAGAATTACATACATTTTTATGCTTATGATATATTTGACCAATCACGGTACCAATCATTTGATGCCACATGCATTTAATCTCAATTTCATATTATGATGATATGTTTCATCAACTTCTCTATAAAATATATATTCAACTCTCTAACTGAGTGATGATTAATTAAAACAGAAAACAATTTATTCCTCAACATTGTAAAAACTATATTTAACTTTGAAAGCGTTAGAAAATATTCATAATAGTTATGGGTGAACCCAATAGTTTTAAATTTTAGTGTATTTTCAATTATAAAATTTCATTCAGAAATTTTGGAATAAAAATTTAATTTCCATAAGAAAAATTATTATTATTCTGTTATCAAAATTTTCGAATAAATTAAAAAATGCTATTGACTTACCAATTATTGGCTTTATTTATTAGTTTCGTTTATATTGTACGTCATATGCATAAGTATGTCATCGATATCATATGAGCACGGTCTGCTTCGATAAATTCCAGAGCACAGTGATGTATCAGCTTTTGTATTATCCAGCAATTATCGATACTACCGCCGATAATATTAACATGCAACCTACTGCATATCAGGTCAGATATCTTCAAATTATACGTATCTCTTTACAATCATTGTTGTAAATTATTGAGTTACTTGAGAACTAAGTCAAAATATTATTAATCTAATGTAAGAAATTTTTTATGGATCAAGTCAATTTTACTCAATAATTTTTCTTCTTGTCTCTTTTTTTAGGACAAGCCAAGAGTTTAAAGAAGTTTTTTCCGATAAAAGTTTAAGTGTATAGCTTCAATTAAAAAACAAGAAATAAAATTTAATTTAACTAAGTGATTATTCGGAAGTAGAGGCCAACATATTTTTGGCCAAGTTTTAAAATTATTCCATTTTTGAACTTTGAGAATTAAAAATGGGCAGTTTTTTTTTTTTTTTAAATAGAAAAAAACAATAATTACGGTAACATTCCATCCTATAGTTATCATCCTAAAGATGCATGATTTATGATTGTATAATTAATAAATATTTATGATCAATATCACATTTTACTTATATTTTAATCTATTACATATTATCTCGAGGAACTTACTGTTGAGGTTAATTATCATTGATTAAATTAATGTTATATTTCGTTGCATGCATCACTACGTTCATACTATAGGACGCAGGAATATATATATAATATTATAGGATGGTATTATCGTTTGATATGCAGAGATTTTATGCCATCACAAGTTTATACGAGCTATCTAAATATTTATGTTACATACACAACTAACTAATATCTGTTTTCCTTCTCTGCTCGCACTTTCCAAATCGAATGAACACGAATGAACATAAATTGTTCGATATACTTTATGATGTATGCATAAAGTACATATCCTATATACATATAACTGCATAATTTCATGCGAATATCAAAATTCCACAAATCGCAGAAATAACATTCCACTTTCTCATTATCATTGCTTTTATGCACAACTTCACAGCACGGTGAATGTAAATACAAATACAATGATACAGATTTGAGCTGCGAATGAGTTCGCGAAATTTGTTTTTATAGTAGTGTAAGAACGAAATTCAATTAACTATCTGATATACGAATGTGCACATGGATTGAAATAAAACAAATTTTTAATGAGAGACGTTTGTTATCGAAAGTATAAATTAGAAGTTAAGAAATTTATGGTAATGATTATCATCAAATGATGGTAAAAAGGGCCAATTTTTCGAGTTTTATTGATACAATTTTGATACTAAACTAACTTCACTTTAGTCATCAATTTTATATCATACAAACCATATTACATTGATATAATAGCATCGGAAATCTAAATTGAACTAATTGCTATAATTTATGTTATTAAGAGAATAAGAAAAATTTTGTGTCCAGGATAGTCATATGATAAAATCGGTTTTTTTAGTGAAATTTAGTGTCATTGCAAAGGTCTTGACTTAAATTTTTGTGCCTTTTTAAAGTTTTATATCATTTTCACCGATAGTCAATTTATTATAAGTATTTAGGCTGCATTCAAAAATGCTTTATCTCTAGATACATAATTAAGAAATGACCTTGTATCTCGTAAACTATTGACATTTTTAAAGATATAAGCTCATCCCGATGTTACACTCATCAAGACCTTTCATTAGAGTACCCACATCAATTTTTTATATATTTATATATATTGCATATATATGTATATATGAAAAATATATCAAAAATGCATGTGGGTATTCAAATGAAAGCTCTTGATGAGCGTAACATCAGGATGAGCTTATATAATTAAAAATGTCAATATTTAATAAAGTACAGTGCAATTTAATAAAAGTAATTATTTAATAAAGCAAAATTTTATTTATTTATAGTTCACGTCGCGGCAGTCACATAGTGACTGCAAGATTGCTAGTATTAACCTCAATTAATTAACTCAAAATCATGAAAATTCTAAGACAAAAAATTTTTGAACACATTAACGAGTCATAATAATAAAAGTCAGGTAATACAATTAAGTTCTAAAGGTTCGAAGTTATATGATTTATGGTATTTTCTGTAGGCGAGAATTACTCACAAGCATAAGCGTAAGCATAAAGGAGCTTAATTTGATCATCTTAATTGATGAAATTTCATGTTGATGATCAATCAATCTGTGCATAGAGCTCTACTTACAACTCATACTCCGTAAATACACACTTCCATACGTCACACACACTTCCAACAAATTAATGTTACGTAAAATATATTATACATATATGTGTCTGGATAGAGAAGTTGTTATTGGATATAACGTCTGTCGTTAATCAACCTCCACGATTTTAATTCTCGTTAACTTCATTGCGGACGGTAATTTACTAACACCCGTAGATTCGGTGCTACTATCTACTTCTCGGAAAGTTAGTACCACCTATTTTAAGCGACAGAAATTTTGCCGTATAAATTGGTGTGAAAATTACCGTCCGACTACAAATTGTTAATAGAGAAAATGATAATGATAATGATAATGATGATGATGATGAAGGAAAATAATCAAGAAAGTTGACGCTGGCCATTGAGTTTGTTTAGCAATTAGAGGGCTGCATATTTTCCGAAAGAAAAGCGTTGTGTCAGTTTACAAATCATTAACGAACTTTGAGAGAACTCAAACGGCTTTAGCTCGTAATTGCAGATCAAAGTGCATGACTTGTACCAGACCAAATCTTCTTCTTAATAGACGGCAAAGATTCCAGCGAGTCTTTTTTTATAGATTAATTAAACACGGTAAATAGGGTGAATGTATAAACTATCATTTGCTTTACTTTTAATTATCAATGCTAGTTTTCCGGGAATTAATTATCCGCATTGATAATCTTTCTATTTGAATTGTGAGTTTTATAAATAGTAAAGCGAAAAAATTTATGCTTGTTTTTACAGTCGACGTTACTATTTTATAATTTGAATGTTACTGGCTATTGCAGGGAGGTTTGTTGAAGGTAGCTTAAAAACTTGCTGTCAGAAACAGATTTTATTTAGTCTCTGGTGGTTTGTTGTATTACATGCTTCGTTTCATAATTTTAAGACCAGTATAAAATATGTTAAATATAAGGTAATTTCTCGATAGTAGAAACAATTACATACTAATTTTGGTTTGATATTTTTATTAAATATAGAATTTTTTCACTCGTATTCACAAAAAGATTTTAATTTACTTAAATAAAATTAATTTTAGGTCAATGTAATGGACGAATATCGTCGGTGATTAAATATTTCAACAATTTTTTTATTTTTATTGAAAATTATACACGGTCTAGCGATAATTTTATTTCGGGTATGATATACATTAATATTAACTGTGAGAAATGTGTTACGAAATAAATATTTAATCAGAATATAGAAAATAGTAAAAATAGTATGATACTCGACTCTTAAAAATACATAATTAATAAACGAAAGGAAAATACCCGTGAAAGAATATTTTAATAATGCCTGATATAATTTTTGATGATTATGCCTGTCCTGATCATTTTAAAGAGAATACCTTTAATCTTTTACACGGCTGCAAATCATACATTCTTCAAGTATAATATTGTAATTTAAAGAACAAAAAAATATTTAATTAACGTCCATAATAGTAAATGTTAAGTTAAATCGTTAATTACTGACCTGATACTTTTAAAAAAGAAAATTGAACTTTTGAAATGATTAATAAAATATTTGGATCGAGATTAATAATTAAATCTATATAAAACATTCTGTATCTTTTTAAAACTGACAGAAACCATTTCAGTGTTTTTCCATACCTATATTCCAAAAAGCAGTTAATTGTAATTTTCTCTCAGGATTTGTACACAAAAATTTTCTTTTTGAATATTATGATCTAACTTAAGCATTGAAGATTTGTAATTAAGAAGTTGTATAATTTCTCTCAATCGTTAAAATAACTTGAATAAAATACGCATGTTAGCAGCTCAGCTATCTCAAAGTTGTCTGACATTCGCATGTGAAAGGGCTTTTTTAAGTGCGATCTATTCAAAGTTTTTAATTAGCAAATTATACGTCTCAGTCAATCGGAGACTCCTTGTCGAGTTCTTTTTACCAACGAAACATAATAATGATAGCAGATGAACAGCTAAAGAACTCGAAGGTTTTAATCAGCAATTAATGGCCGTGGAAAGATTTTTGGATTACATTTATATTCTTATATATTGTGCCTATTGTAACAATTTCACCAATATTTAATTTTGTTGTTAGTCTTTTATGTATTAATGGGTTGATATCATTAGTATTATATTAAATTATAAGAAAAAATTTTAAAAAAACCTTATTAGAACATCTTAAACTTATTGAAAATGATGATTTATGTATTAGAACTAAGTACCTCAAAATTAAACATCTTCTAGTGAGACGATTCAGCGATCATTCGCCATCTGTCGGAGGTTTTAGACACTAATTTTGATTGAAAAATTATATATGACCATATCAAGCCTGATATGACAAATTTTTATATCATATGGACATATGTAGCCATATAAAAAATTTTTTCACTGATAATAATGATAATCAAAATTCTTAGAGTTTAAAAGTGACGTTGGGCACTGATGTGGGAAAGTTTTTAATATAAAATGTAATATGTAATATCAAAGTATGAAAAATAATAAATGCCGTGAAATTCGGAGGGTAGTTGGGCGGGCGCCAGCAGGAACTTTTAGGTGTATATCACGTAAGAAAATTTATGAATTAGCAAAAAATAATGTTAAGACCGGCAGCAGTAAAGAGAAGAGAGTACCATAACATTAGTTAATTAGGTTGGGCAGGAGGCGTAACGTCGTAATTATTGCAACATAGTACTAGTAGTTGTTATTGTAGTGGTAGCATTATGTGCTAGCAATAGTAGTTGTAGTAGTGGTAGTACGAAGCCTGCACTGCCTGCCTGCCGGGTTGCCTACCTGCCACGACAAAGTTATTAATTGCTTCCTACCATTCTCCGCGTTGAGTCCGGGGTGAACTCACCCTGCCGTTAGCTTACCGCGACCATCATTCTGTCCTTCCTTTCCACTCCAACGCTCACGCTTCTTCCTCTAGTCTGGTTATACACACATGCTCGCTCGGTAATACAGCTATTCACTAACGACAATATAATATACCCACCCCTTTTTTCAATTCATATTGTCATTATCTCTTTAATTTTTCATTTTATACATACTCTTAACTGATACCATCTATTAACAACTTGGGGAGTTAACTACCCTTCATGTTTTTTTTTTTTTACTATTTTTTAAGGAGATCCACGCGAAGTAGTCAAATTTTTAAACCTTCCTGAAAATTTGTAAATTCAATCTACGTTCGGAAATTTCCTCAAAAATGTTATTAATTAATTTTAAGATGCATAACAAAAGTATTTCTACGTATCATTTATTTATGTCTATAAACACATACACTACATATACTGACATTCTTTACACTAGGAGGGTACTTGGATCTCCTTAAACCATTAATTTATTCTATGAAATACAATAACTATTTTTTAAAAAAAAATTCATAAATGTTCACGATAACCGTGAAGTAATATCAAATAAAGTGCTCCCACTATTTTCAATCTAAAACCTGTTACGAGAATTTAATTTGATATGATGAGCGCTTATCGTTATAAGTTATAAGTTTTTAAATTCTCTTCCTTCTTATAGTATCCATCGATCTAGTAGATGGACTCGGGAGCAATTAATCGTGAGAATTTCAATAAATTTCAATTGGCGAAAAGGAAGCATTGGTACGGTGTTACGGTATTCAAGCACGCTAGAGATGTTATGAATCACGATGATTATATCCAGCTGGACTACGGTTACGGGCAAGTTTCCTGAGGTAAGGGCCTACGACGTTATCGTGACACCCCAACTCTCATATATATGCCACCTTCCATATATACAAGGTGCCTTCGTACAGCGGCTTTAAGATAACAATTAATTGTTGATACTAAAGTTAAAAAAAAAAAAAAACACAAGAAGTTATTGTTTCTTTGCAGCATATGGAATGAAATACTTCTTATAGTCCATGTAAGTAAAATTATAAGTATTTATAAGTATCCCGTGAACTATTGACATTTTTAAAAATATAAACTCATCCCGATGTCACACTCATCAAGACATTTCATTTGAGTACCCACATCAATTTTTCATATATTTATATATATTATATATACTATATATATCTATATATGAAAAATATATAAAAAATGCATGTGGGTACTCAAATGAAAGCTCTTAATGAGTATAACATCGGGATGAGCTTATATCTTTGAAAATGTGAATAGTTAAAAAAGTACAGTGCAATTTAACAATATTCATTATTTAGCAAAGCAAAATTTTAGTTGCTAGTTTGTATTATTACAATAATGGAAAAATAATTATTAATTTTTATTGTTCGTTATATTTTTCCGGTCCACTGCAATAAAAATTAATGATACTTTTCTAAATTTTCTTACATTATATTTGTGATCGAATATTGAATTACAATTAAATCAAAAATTATGGGCCATTTTACGATTATCGTGACTTTTACGGTAATTTTAAAAGAAAATTTGCTTTGGTGCATGCGCAGCACAATAAATAGATGGAAAAGCAATTGAGGTTCAGTTTGGGTTTGAATAAATTCAAAATCCCATATCAATAAATATCGTGGAGCATTGTTATATCTTATGAGTTATAAGTTACAAGTTACAAGTTATAACTCAGCACAAGGCACAAAAAGCCTCACATATAGTTATACACAAATTACACTCGTCGGATAATAATGTTTTTATTGAATGTAGACGCGTGTGAGATAACAGACCAACTATTTGGTATTATATTACACAACATTGCTGCAGCAGTCAATAAGTGAGCACCAGATGTTGGCAATCGTTTGTTGGAATCCGGGCATAAGAGCTTTGCCAGCATACCAGATATATTCAGCTATAGACCCACCGGGATACGGGCAGAGTAATATCTAGTTTTACTGGGTAATGGATAAATAATCACTCTTTATTCAACTCCATTAACTTTTATTCATCCGGTTAGTGATTAAATAATATTTTTATAATTTTGCTCTTTGTTTTCAGTGAGTAATCTGATTGCTCTTCACCCACTGTACAATGCAAGTTTAATTGTTATTTTTGTCAGGCACTGGGTGAGTTTTTAATGTTTTATCACTGGAATTTATCTAATTGCTATGTGATTGATGTTTTTATAAATTAAAAGTAGAGATCGGCAAAATAACAAAATTTTTCAGCAGCATTTTATTTGATTATTAAAACATAACAGTGACTCAAAATATCAATAATAAAAATAAGTGCCTTCAAGTATGACTTACAAGTTAATCGACCCAAGTAAAATTACTCGCAGAGGATTTTAAAAACAGAACAGCAATATAAGTACTGACAGTATCATGCATACAACTGGATATCATTAAAAGGAAGAGAAGAATTTTTAGGAGCTATGTTTTTCTGTTACTTCTGGTAAAATAATGTTTCAATTAAATTATTATTGTATAAATTCAAACACGAACGGTTTAAATATTATATCGTGTATGATCCTACGGTCGGTACTATCCGAGTTACTTGCGTGTAACATAACTAAGCTTCTGGTTCATACTCATGCCTTTTTGGTATTATATACTTGCACACTACATCTACATTCGAAATGAAAAGAGCGAGAGAGAGAGAAATAAATACATGGTAACAATAATCTCTTTGGAGCCTAGTAGGTTACAAAACCCTACCTGCTTTGCCTAGGAAAGTACCAGTAAACGGTTCAAGAGCTTATAAAAGCTTGCTCCAGTTATATGTATTACTAGTCCACAACAGTAGAATATATTTCATAAAATAATGTCTTCAAAAAATCCACCAAAAAATAAGTGAATTTAATTATTGACTAATTTTTAAAATAAAATTTTTAATTTTTAAACTAAATAAATTTTTTAATTTTTTGGAAATATATTTCTGAATAGTTTTTTCATAAACAATTTTTGAAATAAAAAAAAATTAATTTTTTTGAATAATCTAAATCTTTCTCCACCTTAAATTCTTTTTTTTTTTTAATTATAGCTTGATACAAATTCCAAGAATTGTTACGCAATTTATCGACAAATTATGGGACAGCTACTATCTTCTTATACGGTGAATTTCGCAAATAAGTGAGCCTTCGCATGCTTATCGAAAATTTGTATCAAGCATCTGACGCTTACACATATTAAAAACTGATATAATCTTGTTACAAGCGTATTCCTTAACATTTAATTATCCTTCTAAATGAATTTCCAATATTTATTAGCATTTTCGGGGTAAGCATTGTTTTTTTTTAAAAAAAGGAGAATTTATGGAGAGCTACAAAGATCTGGTTACTATTTATAGGAAATTCCATGAATTTTTTACTTCATTGAAGTAATTCAAATCCCAAAAAATAGAAAATTACAAAGTTTTCACTTAAATAAATAAACAAGACTGTTTATTACTCTTCTAATTGACAATTCTTTGATTATTAAGGTTTTTGAAACAAAAATTACTTTGAAGTGTTATTTTACCGCACAAGAACCCTGATGTACGTATATAGTCAAGAACCCGGGTACAAAAAGGGTCTCTCTGATGGAGTTGGTACGCACTTGAAGCTAAAAGTATCGTAAAGAGGGAAAAATATTATCAAAACTGAAAATTTTCGGACAAGGATGAAATGAAGGAGTTTAATAGAGTAAATAAAGTGATAACGATAGTTGATATATATGAGTAATATTACTTTATAAAATGTAGAACAAAGCAAGTTAAATATACAATAATTGTATGGAAAGAAAAAGATTTGATAAAATAAGAAAATAATTGGAGGTGAAAAAGAATATAATTCATCATTGAAAGTAGAGTAGTTGAACTGAAATTTAATCAGTGTTTCACGCTGTGGTCGGTTCATTGGGTCAGCCGCAAAATTGAATGTGAAAGATTTTACAGTGAAAAAGCCTCAACCGCTTGCCGAAGCACTTGGATAGAATACAGGCGAAGAGAAATAAAATTGAAAGCACCGAGTAGAGCGCTCGCGTATTAAAATACCTATTCAGAGTCCGCAGGTATATATAATATATGTGCATGTACATGTACATAGAGTCTGTAAAAACTTGATGATACCCAGGATCTAAAAGATCGCTGTAGCCTAGATGCTACTGGCCTCCATGCTACTACTATACATCGTTATTATCACCTTTTCAATGACATACTTCTGCAATATATAGATAGATGGATAAAAAATTTTATTTTACTCTAGAACGTAAGCTACTCCAGAGCCATCAGTATTTATAATACATTGGTTCGCATTTGTATATAATATAATTCAGTATAAAATTACTTAAGTAATTAAAGGTTTACAATTGAAGTTAATTAAAAATTTTAATAAAATAGAAACATATCACGTGATACAAAAAAGTAAATTAAAATTATAAATCAACATCGAAAATAATACTTTTAAGTTTAAATGAGATCAAGATTAAATATTCCAATTATTAATTATTATATTGGAAGAAGTGATTGAAGCAAGAATTTTTAAATTCAACTGTTTTAAGAACAGCGGTTCTTAAAAAAAAATTATTAACTGCGCATAGAGTGGCAGGATAAAGATAAATTTATCCTATACACGCAAAAAAAAAAATTGGGGCTGCCACATGATACATTCCTGTGGCAGCCACATGATTTTTTCATGTGGCTGCCACATGATTTTCATGTGACTGCCACATGATTTTCCTGTGGCAGCCACATGATTTTTTCATGTGGCTGCAACATGATTTTCATGTGACTGCCACATGATTTTCCTGTGGCAACCACATGATTTTTTCCATATGGCTGCCACATGATTTTCCTGTGACAGCAGCATGACTTTCATGTGGCAGGCAATAATATTTAAAACAGCAATAATAATTATCATAATAATAATCATAATCTATATTATTAAGAGAATAAGAAAAATTTTGTGGCCAGTGCATTTATATGATAAATTGGGTTTTTATGGTTGAGTTTGGTATCATTAGAAAGGTCTTTACTTGGAGTTATGCCTTTTCAAGATTTCATATCATTCTCACCAATAGTCAATAGTGTTTATTATGATAGGAATTAAGGCTGCATTCGAAAATGCTCTATCTCTAGATACATAATCAAGAAACTACCTCACATCCGGTGAACTATTGCCATTTTTAAAGATACAAGCTCACTCCGATATTCCACTTATCGAGACCTTTCCTTTGAACTTTTCATATATTTATATATATTATATATATGTATATATGAAAAATATATCAAAAATGCATGTGGGTACACAAATAAAAGCTCTTGATGAGTGTAACATCAAAATGAGTTTACATCTTAAAAAATGTCAATAATTCACAAGATACAAAGGTAATTTCTTAATTATTCACATTTTTTAAGACATAAGCTCATCCCGATGTTACATTCATCAAGAGCTTTCATTTGAGTACCCACACGCATTTTGATATATTTTTTATATATTCATATATATTCATTTGAGTACCCACATGCATTTTTGATATATTTTTTATACACGCATATATATAATATATGAAAAGTTGATGTGGGTACTCAAATGAAAGGTCTCGATAAGTGTAATGTCGTAGTGAGCTTGTATCTTTAAAAATGGCAATAGTTCACAAGATACAAGGTAATTTTTTAATTATTCACATTTTTTAAGATATAAGCTCATCCCGATGTTACATTCATCAAGAGCTTTCATTTGAGTACCCACATGCATTTTTGATATATTTTTTATACATACATATATATATAATATATATAAATATATGAAAAGTTGATGTGGGTACTCAAATGAAAGGTCTCGATAAGTGTAATATCGGAGTGAGCTTGTACCTTTAAAAATGGCAATAGTTCACCAGATGCGAGGTAATTTCTTGATTATGTATCTAGAGATAGAGCATTTTCGAATGCAGCCTTAATTCCTATCATAATAAACACTATTGACTATTGGTGAGAATGATATGAAATCTTGAAAAGGCATAACTCCAAGTCAAGACCTTTCTAATGATACCAAACTCAACCATAAAAACCCAATTTATCATATAAATGCACTGGCCACAAAATTTTTCTTATTCTCTTAATAATATAGATTATGATTATTATTATGATAATTATTATTGCTGTTTTAAATATTATTGCCTGCCACATGAAAGTCATGCTGCTGTCACAGGAAAATCATGTGGCAGTCACATGAAAATCATGTTGCAGCCACATGAAAAAATCATGTGGCTGCCACAGGAAAATCATGTGGCAGTCACATGAAAATCATGTTGCAGCCACATGAAAATCATGTGGCTGCCACAGGAAAATCATGTGGCAGTCACATGAAAAAATCATGTGGCAGCCACATGAAAAAATCATGTGGCTGCCACAGGAATGTATCATGTGGCAGCCCCAATTTTTTTTTTGCGTGTATATGTGAATTCAAAGAATTTTCTTAAAATGTCACCTAAAAAACATTTTAGCATGGATGATTTTTCTTAAAAATAGATTTTTCGTGTCAGAAAAATTTCATCTATTAAATAATTTTGTAAATGTTCAATTTTATAATTATAATAACTAGCAACCTTGCAGTCACTATGTGACTGCCGTGACTTATGAACTATAAATAAATTAAATTTTGCTTTATTAAATAATGGCTTTTGTTAAATTGCACTGTACTTTTTTAAATATTGACGTTTTTGAAGATATAAGCTCATCCCGATGTTACACTCGTTAAGAGCTTTTATTTGAGTACCCACATGCATTTTTGATATATTTTTCATATATACATATATATCATATTTATTAATATATAGAACATATGAAAAAATTAATGTGGGTATTCAAATAAAAGGTCTCGATGAGTATGGCATCGGGATGAGCTTATATCATTAAAAATGTCAATAGTTTACAAGATAAAGGTCATTTCTAAATTATGTGTCTAGAGATAGAATATTTTCGAATGCAGCCTAAATACTTATCATATAAATTGAATATTGGTGACACAAAATTTTTTCTTATTCTCTTTATAATATAGATAAGTCACGAAAAAAAATTTAATTATCATTATTATTAATTATTTATTAAGTAAATTTGAATAATGAAGTTATTAAAGAAAAAATAAAAAATATAAAGTACACAGAATAGTAGTGTATAAAAATGTGAAAGGACATTAAAAAATGTTGTGACCGCATGCTCTTATTCGCAGTACTCACATGAAGAGCCAATATAATTAATCAGTGTAAAATTTTTTTACCGTGACGCGAACATGAGAGAATCCAACAGCGATATATAGCAGTATGTATTTTGTCGGTACACATATAAACATATATATATATATTTATATATATATATGTGCTTGTATCCATAACCATACAATGCCAACACGTTTGTACGTCTACAGATATATACAGGTGAAATATATATTGATATATAAATGTGAAGAGGATCTGGGTGGTATATTGAGTGCGAGCTTGCGCAGAATCAACGCAACACGCAAACAAACAAGGTTGATCTTCTCTTCACTACTACTATCTCGTACAATGATGTAGAGAAAATATTGAAAAACAAATGCTGTGAAATTCTGGCGACCCGTGATATATGAGCTCACCAGAGTTTGCCAATGCCCCTGTCAAATAGTGAAAGGATCTTTTGGATAGTATAGCCCGATGTAAAATCAACCGACTAAACTGGGTGCATTCAAACAAACTCAAAGTGGAATTATTTGCGTACAGTTGCGTACAGTTACTTCAACAGAACTATCTAAAAACTTTATCAGAGATGGAAATTTTTTAAATGTTTGTAATATTTATAAAGTTCATTCAAACTTGTGCTTCCACTTTTCAAATATTTAATTTATAATATTTTTAATTTTTAAAACTAACAGTGAAGAAAAAATATTAAAGGGATCTAATTATTGAGAGAATAGAGATAAACTTTATCAATAAACAAATTCCTTTGATACTTTAAAGGTTTTCGGTTATTATTCATATTTTATGATTTATCATTAGAAAAAGTGTTTTACTCTCAACAGTCCAAGGTAAAGCAATTTTGTGGTCTCAAAATCCCTTTATCACAACTATAGTGCATTTATATGATAATATTACACAGAAAGAAAAATTTCTTGAGGGAAGAACAAAATTCTTGGCTCAAGAAAATTTGTCGGGTGCCTGAAGGAAGACCGAAGTTGTGTAAAAATTTTTCTTTAAATTCTATTCTTGGTGGCAGTCATTTTTTCTTAATTCCATCATAAATACTTGATACAATAAATTTGAATATTTGATCAAGATTTTTAGATACTTTAAGGAAGCAGTGCCACCTACTTCAGATGAGAAAAAAATTTTCTCACATGTTAATCAATTACAATATTAATGAAAATTAACTTCTATCTTTATAATTAATTTTTTGGAGCAAGAGAGAAATTTTCTCAAGACAAGAAAATTAACTTCTATCAAGAACTAAATTTTTTGGAGCAAGAGGCTGAATTTTCTCAAAACAACAAGATTTTCTTGACTTAAATAAATTTTCTCGGATTAAAATACGCATTTCTTAAATCAAGAGAATTAATTTTGTTGGAATAAGTGAAATTTCTTGTCAAAAAAATTTTTTTTTGCGCAAGAAAATAATTAGGAAGAAAAATATTTTCTTGGCTCAAGTGAACCTTTTTTTCTGTGTATACAATTTTTTATACGTATAGTCATGATAACTTCCGAAAAAATTGTCGTTTCGAGACAGGGGTTCTTCTTTATTAGCTTCAGTATTATAACATTCAAAAACTTAGTTGTCTGGACAATAATTTTTTTTCTTTCAGACTTCAAAACTTTTTCAAGTCACAATTTTGTTTCACACCCACAACTCTCGATTAACATCGTCTATTTTTTTTTTATTTGTTTTGTATCTCTCTTACTACGTCATCTAAGACAATGAATAATTTAAGAAAATAGCTAATATAGAAAATGAAATAATAAATCATTCTAAGGCATAATATTTTCAAGTAAACATACATAAAGGTTGCAGAGTAATATATTTACTCGTACTACTGATCGTTATTCTAGACTAAGTGTCGGGATGGTCGATGTAATGTATTTTTTTATAGCACAGTAACCGAGTAGGAAAGAATGAATAGTGGAAATAAAAAGAGCGGCGCTTAAAAAAAGTAAAACTTTAAATTTATTTATCTATTTCTTTGAATGAATTTATTTATAAGTATTTATAAAAATAAGTATGACATCTTTTAAATATAAAACGCGAATGGAAATTAAATAAATGTACACAAGTTAAATACTGTTTTGTGTCTCAACATGGAGCGCTGTGAATTCACGTATATTACAGTTTCGAAGTTGTGGCATAAAATTATTGCAAACTATTACATTTAATGAGATGGTGAACACGGCTATTCGACTAGGGAAGGACGGAGAGCGAAATAGAACAAGTGTGAATCCCAATGCAAATATCCTTCAACGTCAAGTAATTAGCAAGCAAAGTAGATACAAGATACACAAAGCACGGCTCTCGTCACTCGTCACTCTATCTATATACTCCATTAGCTCTTATCTTACATAATAAATTAATGTTTATACCGAACTGTACACTAACTAGTTCCCACTTTATTTCCTATTATTTCAGTAACGTATTATCTTTTCAGAATCAGTACAACTATGATAAATATTTTCCCGTCAAAACAAGTTACATCACTTTGCAATCAATCTGCGAAACATTAATGTGGTTAATTATCGCACCTTGTTGAAATTGTTTATTGGTGGAATTAATTAGGGATGAGAACTATTTATCTCGGATATTTAAAGTTGAAAATTTCATGGTGGATTCGGAATATTTAGTATTGAACTGCTTCGAATTATTAGCAGAATATCCGAAGTCTAGTTGCGCATATTAACTCTAATAGAGAACATTGTTTAAAAAATATAACATTATTTGTGACTGCACAGAAAAAAAGGTTCACTTGAGCCAAGAAAATATTTTTCTTCTCGATTATTTTCTTGAGCAAAAAAGTTAATTTTTAATAAGAAATTTCACTTATTCTAAAATTAATTCTCTTGCTTTAAGAATTACGTATCTTGATCCAAGAAAATTTATTTAAATTAAGAAAATCTTGTTTTGACAAAATACAGCCTTTTACTCCAAAAAATTAAATATACGAAAGAAGTAAATTTTCATTAGTATTTTTATTGATTAACATGTCAATTGGGAAGATCAAATAATATTTCACCATTTTTTTTTCATTCAATATGTATAATTGCACGCTAAAATAATATAAAATGGATATCAAATATTCTACGTAAAAAAATTTTCTCAAGGTGAGAAAATTTTTTTTCTCAGCTAAGGTAGGCGCGCAGCTTCTCTAAAGTATCTAAAAATATCAAATATTCTCGAAAAAAATTTTCTCAAGGTGAGAAAATTTTTTTCTCAGCTAAGGTAGGCGGCGCAGCTTCTCTAAAGTATCTAAAAATCTTGATCAAATATAAAAATTTATTGTATCAAGTATTTCTGATAATTTGAATTAACAAAAAATGACTTCCACCAAGAATAGAATTTCAAGAAAAATTTTTACTAGCTAAGAATTTCGTTCTCCAGTCAAAAATTTTTCTTTGTGTGTATAATATAGCGAATAGTAATTAAGCTGTGAATAATATAATGAAAAAAATTTCATACTTTTTTCATTTTATTTATTTTTTTGTATAGAAAATATTTTCTCTTGGGTATTCTTGAAATTATTACTATAAAAAACAAAAAAAAATATAGAGGTACCAGTAAAATAATTTTCCGATCGCTTGCAAACTAGACTATGAGAATACACGGGTAAAATTATTCGCGAAAAGTTTTATTATAGGGTTGAATAGCTATGAAAAATTACGCAAAAGCTTTGTTTACATAAAACGCAGCGTGTAATATTTATTGAGGATGTAATTTCTACTTTGTTTTGGTTACACGGTGAAATAAATTGCGGACAAAAGTACTCATGCAGAAATTGCTAAATAAGTGCTGCCGTATTTATAGTCCCCAGTGTTTGTAAATAATGATTTTTAATATAACATTAGCGTTACCATTAGCAATAAATTTTTTATATTTGCCATTTATTTTTGTTTTTAAATTACTGTTAATCATAAAATTTTAAATTTTAAATTTATATTTTTACTAGTGTAAATAATTTTAAAAAAACTATTGATAATAATTCCGATAAAATAATGAAATAAGACGCATAAAAAATTTAATATTTTTAATTAGACGATAAATATAAAATATATAAAAAATAAATATATAAATTTTATGTAGAATATACCAAAATTATTACAGCTAAAGCCAGTTTGGCCTGACAGTTGATTATTTAAAAAAAAAAAAAAATAAATAAAACTATGGTGCACGTTAGAATTTACATTAATATTGTGAAGATACAATTTAAATTAAATGAAGTAAACAAAAAATAATATAAATGAAAAATTTTCTCGGTTGGTTAGAGTACCCAGAGAACAACAACGGTTGAATAGACGCGCATAATCTATGTACCTGAAGTTCCGAACGTTCATTTATGAACGAAAATCAAAAAAAAATTTTTTTTGCTCCTGAAACTGAAAATGGTTTTTCAGTTTCGAATAGAGACAGTGAGCCCTAAAAATGATATATTAGCCCCTCAAAACACAAAAACCACCCCTCCAGCCACCCCAAAAACTTACACTTGGAAAAAAAAATTTAAGATAAAATCCTTCCAAGCCCTTTTTGAAGCTGGCGATTTTTTATAAGACTCATACAATACCCCCACACAATATAAAAAATCACCAAAGCATTAGCTGCCCCAGAACTACCCCCCCAGCCACCCCAAACACTTACGACATTAAAAAAAAAATTCTGAAAAAATCCTTCCGAGAGCCCTTTGAAGCTGGCGATTTTTTGTAGAACTCCCACAACACCTCCACACAATATAAAAAATCACCAAAGCATTAGCTGCCCCAGAACTACCCCCCCAGCCACCCCAAACACTTACGACATTAAAAAAAAAATTCTGAAAAAATCCTTCCGAGAGCCCTTTGAAGCTGGCGATTTTTT